>CM050428.1:28162885-28180385 GCA_027564155.1 Gymnocypris eckloni scoliostomus
TTATTTAACATTCATTTATAACACAGTCCTGCATCTTCATTCGTTGATTTGCAAAAAAAAGCATAGTATAAGTGCATTTAATGATGCTGAGTTCAGAAATATCAATAAAAGCATTCCATCGAGGAGTTTTGTTTACAAAGGAGCAATTATGATGTTCAGATTCTATATGTATCAACTTTATAATAACAAAAGCCGTGAAAAGAGCTCAGAATGTATCATTGAACTCACAATCAACAAAGAACTGGATACATATGTTCAAAACTCCGTTTAATGTCAGACACTGTTACAATCTGTCGTGTTCTCTGCTGTTTGGATGCAGAACACATCTGACCTTGGAATCAGGAGTAGAGAATTGATGAGAATTGATCTGGATTCGTGTGTTTTTCTGCTGATTTATGAGTATTGCAAGACTTCTTCACATGCAAATGATTCTCAAAAGCAAAAATGCTACAAAATGCATCACATTTTGTGAGAAAAAAACATTATTTTTGGAATCAGTGGCTGAAAATTAGTAAGAAACTATTTATTTTATTCAGCTAATTATAATGCAGGACAGTGTTATTATAACAATACTTGAATTGATGATTTGCTGAAATCAATAAATGTTATAGTTGAGTATCTGTCAATGAGCACGAAACTATTTTGACTTCAAATCATCAGCTCATAAAAACAGGTTTTGAAAATATCACCACAAGATCTAAACTTTATATTTAGTGTTAAGTTGAGACTTTAAGAGCCTCATGTCAAGCCACAATAACATGGTGACTTTCACACAGTATGCATTAAAACTATATTCACTCAGAAATTGATCATTTTCCATAAATATTTACAAAGAAACAACAAGTAAGAATTAATTTAATTAACATTATCATTTAATTAAACACACAATTTAGAAGTAAAACGACTGAAATAATATTTTCTTTGTTAACAGGCTTAACACAGTTAACTAAAACAATTTTACTTGAAATAAAATAAATATTAACTGAAATAAAATATTGAATAAAACTTAAACCTATTTTATTTCGACACCTTTTCTCATTTAGGCTTCGTTTAATTTGATGTACTAAAATAACTAAAATTACAACAAATAAAATAAAAATGAATAAATTAAGATTTAAAAAAAAAAAAATCACAAAATGACAAAAATGATTAAATTATAAAAATGACAAAAAAAAAATTTGATTTTCAAAGCTTGAACTAAAATGAACGTGAAAGCATAAAATATAAAACATATTTAAAAAATTGCAATCTTACAAACACTGAGTGTGAACCATATTCCAGTAATATTTGTTATATTTAAAAAAATGATGTATTATACTTTAACACTTTTTTAGTACCAGATATCAGTAACACAACATCAGATGATTAAACGCGCTTTATGACACATTATTATCATTATTATAATAAATGCTTCTGCTGTCTAACCCTGCAGCGTGTCAGGCGTGTAAGTCTGTTCATGTGGTTTGTGTATATGAACTCTCACATGCTGCACAAACATCTTAAGCGTTCCTGTAAAACCCGGCAGCTGTGTGTGACCTCTGACCCTCGCTGTAGTGACTCGTGCCGCTAGTATTCATCTGAATCACACTCGTGTTGGTGTGAAGATGTGTTGCTCTCTTCATCTTCCCCGCACACAGATTCCTGTACGAACTCTCCCAGATTCCCGACTTCGCCCGGCGCACGCACTGCATCATATTCCAGTCTGTGTTCGTGGACTCCATATCATCCGTCCATCGCAAGGTGGAGAGCATCTCTGCTGTGAGCAAGGTACAATAAACATCTGAGACGACTTATTATGACATCTCTTCTATTATTGTAACCGTAGTGAAACATGTATTTCAAATACATTTCATATTTATGTACTTAATAAAATGCCCTGCAGTTGTACTTTTAGTGCACTAAACCGGTATATTTAAAGGGACAGTTCATCCAAAAACCGTCCTGGTGTCGTTCCAAACCCGTGAGAGCTTCGTTCATCTGCAGAACACAAATGAAGGTGTTTTTGGTGAGAGAGCTCTCTCCATAGACAGCAAAGCAACTGAAATGTCCCCAGGTCCAGAAACATAGCAAGGACATCGGTACAATAATCCACGTGACATTAAACCGTACTTTTACACAGCTACGAGAATGCTTTTAATGTGCAAAGAAATCACAATTTATTCAATTCAATTCCTCTCCCAGAGCAATTTATTCTGCCGTTATCAAACATATTTATCAAAAAAGATATTCTTTCAAATGAGAGAAATCTCTGACATTGTTATTTTTGCATATTTTTCTTTGCAGAAAAAACTGTATAAAACTATTTAACTTGCTATGTTAACTTATGGAATAAAATAAAAATTGAAAAAATGAACGATGAAGCCTGTTTGACGGTGAGCGCATCTCATATACAATCGCTAATATTAAACACGCATAAACAAATCTTTGTGAAAGTGTACTTCTGCAGTATGCATATTGTGCACAGTATTTGAACCGACCTCGATGACTTACTACATTATTTCATAAATGTGTATTATATGGCCATGCAACCAGAACTTCAAGCCAAAGAATTAAAACTTTTATTTTCATTTCAGGATTAAAAATGATAAATTATGAAATCAGAGATTATGCAACCAAACGAGGTCATGTTATAGCAATGGCGTACTACTACATAAGACTTTTTGAATTAGTATGTATTAGTATATACATATATTTGATATACATATATATATATATATATATTTGATGAATCAACTGAAAGCAACATCACACATTTTCTTCACTCATTATTTGATTGAATTGCCAAAGAATGCAGACTTCTCTGTTCATTTTAGGATTAGAAATGCTAAAATTAATGTGCAAACCACTTTTATCATTTAATCATTTAATCAAACGATTCATTAAAATACCCAGAGTTGACTCGAACGAGCTTCATTGCAGTGATTCTTTTGAATCTCTTAACTAAACAGAGTTGTTCAGATTGATTCAGTGAATCTTTTTAGCTTACTTTGTCAATAGGTTGTGCAAAGTGAGTCACTGAATCATTTGTCTAAACGATTCATTAAAATACACAGAGTTGACTCGAACGAGCTTCATCGCATTGATTCTTTTGAATCTCTTAACTAAACAGAGTTGTTTAGATTGATTCAGTGAATCTTTTAAGCTTACTTTGTCAATAGTTTGTGCAAAGTGAGTCACTGAATCATTTGTCTAAACGATTCATTAAAATACACAGAGTTGACTCGAACGAGCTTCATCCCAATGACTCTTTTGAATCTCTTAACTAAACAGAGTTGTTCAGATTGATTCAGTGAATCTTTTAAGCTTACTTTGTCAATAGGTTGTGCAAAGTGAGTCACTGAATCATTTGTCTAAACGATTCATTAAAAATACCCAGAGTTGACTCGAACGAGCTTCATTCAAGTGATTCTTTTGAATCTCTTAACTAAACAGAGTTGTTCAGATTGATTCAGTGAATCTTTTAAGCTTACTTTGTCAATAGTTTGTGCAAAGTGAGTCACTGAATCATTTATCTAAACGATTCATTCAAATACCCAGAGTTGACTCGAACGAGCTTCATCCCAATGACTCTCAATGGCCTCATATTAGACTAATACTGCAGTATGTATAACACGCACACTATGTGAACCTACTTGGATGATATACTACATTTCCAACTCCTTCCCAGAATGCAATGTGCTCTATTATACCTTAGTGGGAAATCTGTCAGAACCAGTGTTTTGGACTTGTTCTTTAATGCAGTGTTGTAGTCTCAATGTAAGTGTCTCTCCAGGCTTTTCTTGAGAACGACAGCGTGAAGGACGTGATCGGCGTCATCTTGGCCTTCGGGAACTACATGAACGGCGGAAACCGGACCCGGGGTCAGGCGGACGGATTCGGACTGGACATTCTGCCTAAATTAAAGGACGTCAAGAGCAGGGTATGAAAATAACCCTCATAAACCTGCACTGAGGTTGTGTCACGTCTACTGACTCTCTAGTAGCTGAGCTGGACTTCGTTAAGGTTTGATTGGGTTTAATACGGTCTGCTAATGACCTTCTATCTCTTCAGGACAATCGTATATGTCTGGTGGATTACATGGTGTCGTACTACCTGAGGAACATGGACGAGGTACGGCTCCACGGGATTTAATTTTATTCATATTTTTCACTAAAATATTTGTTTTCCTTTTTATTGCATTCAATGCGTTCATGATTGCTTTCCTGACCCCGCTAGTGGATATTTAGTCTTGTTTTAAGCTTCATTTTGATCAGTTTCATATCTCTTCATATCGTCATTTAGCATCTTAAGTAAATGTATCGTCATCTAAGAATGTTTAGATATTTGTTTTGGAAAACAAGACAGTTTCTCTTTCTCTCTTTTCTTTCTTTCTGACAGATTAGATATGTTTCCATCCAAAGTTATGAATTAAACTAATGTAAAATTTGAATATTGCATAAAACATAATTAAAGCATCGTTTCCATCCAGCGAGTTGAAGAGAACAAAATCGTCACTTACTTATTAACGTTAAATTTATAAAGTATACTTTTTTTTTTTTTTGAGGAGTATCAATTTTTAACAAATTGTATCAATTAATAACAGTAAGCCTCTTTTGTGCAGCACTTAGTTTGACACATAATTTAAGTTTAATTTAGTTAAATTGACATTAGGATTAATTAAATTGTTTGTTATATACATTTGATTAACACCATTTTTGGTAATACATTTGTTTTAAGTCAAAACACATAATTCAAAACATTTTTTTAATTATAATACATTTTTTTTAATTAGTAAAAAAGTTTTATGAATTGAATTGATTATACATCATTTTGATTGTTACAATTAAATTAAACCATTAAAATTGATTTCACAATTTTTTTTAATGGAAAACAGAATTTGGGAAAATAAAAAATTAATCTAAAGGGGAAAATCTGTAATTCAACTCATTATAAAAATTTTTTCATAATATTTTTAATACAATCATTAAAACGAACTCCAGAAAAATGTAAACATAAAACACAGAATTTGGGCGAGGAGTGATAAATAAATAAAATAGATTAAAAATAAAACAAATTTCATAGAGCCATAATATTGAGATCTATGACTTACAAACAAATGTAATAAATTCTTAAAAGTGTTGTACATCCTTTTCGATTATTAAAATTGAATTAAATCATTAAAACGAATTCCAGAAAAAATAAAACTGAAAACACAGAATCTGGGAGAAAAGTGAACAGAATTTGGGAACATAATAAAAGAGATTTCATAGGGCCGTAATATTGAGATGTCTGGCTTTAAACTTTTAATAAATTGTAAATTCAGTTGGTTATACATCCATGATTAACTTGGCAAATAATTAATTTGCTGCAGCAGGACAAGGCACTGTATATAGCTATCTTTGTATGCAATAAATGCCGAGCTTCAGAGCGCGCAGACGAAGCGCGGCCAGGAGTCTGCTGTGTGGGAACGCATTAAGGATAAGATATGTATCCTACTTAAGCGCACATGCGCATTTTTAGAATTTATGCGAAACTTGGCATTTCCATACAATGTCTTTTTATGCGATATCCCAAAATGCACATAAAAATAGGGGCGTGCGATATATATCGTCTGCGGTAATATCGTAATTGTTGTTTTAACGATGTGCAATTTGACAATATCGAGTATTTTGCAAAAACCAAACAGTTACGTTACGAGTGCACGCATGCATTAGCCTGCGCGGTGATGAAGGGGTTAAACAGTGCACGTGATTAATTAGAGCATGTTCTTTCACTGCATGGTTCAGTCGATTAAAATGCATTAAGAGTGATCGCAAAATTCAAGATATGGGGTCAAAAAATGTATATATTTACGTTTCATATGATTCAAATCACACAAAGTGTGCAGTTCAAAAATAAGCACTATTACAAATGTGATATTGATTTTATACAACAGTTCAATTAACAATAAGTTAATATTAAGATACTGACGTTTTATACACCATATTGCCTGTTTTTGCTGGATTTTGACGACAAAAATCATTCCAAACAGCTACAGCGAGGTTTTGCGTCTCTGAGCAACATGAGAGGGATTCGTTCCTGAATGATTCAATGAATCGTTTAAATGACTTGGTTCAGTCGTAGTAACTCACTTGTTAAATGATTCAATCGTTTAAATGATTCGGTTCAGTTGTAGTGACTCACTTGTTAAATGATTCAATCGTTTAAATGATTCGGTTCAGTCGTAGTGACTCACTTGTTAAATGATTCAATCGTTTAAATGATTCGGTTCAGTCGTAGTGACTCACTTGTTAAATGATTCAATCGTTTAAATGATTTGGTTCAGTCGTAGTGACTCATTTGATTCAAATGAGTTAAATGATTCGGTTGCAGTCTTAGTGACTCACTTGTTCAATGATTCAATCGTTTAAATGATTCGGTTCAGTCACTGTTTCAATCGTTTAAATGATTCGGTTCAGTCGTATTGACTCACTTGTTAAATGATTCAATCGTGTAAATGACTCACTTCATGTTAAATGATTCAATCGTTTAAATGATTCGGTTCAATCGCAGTGACTCACTTATTAAATGATTCAATCGTTTAAATGATTCGGTTCAATCGCAGTGACTCACTTATTAAATGATTCAATCGTTAAATGATTCGGTTCAGTCGTAGTGACTCACTTGTTAAATGATTCAATCGTTTAAATGATTCGGTTCAGTCGTAGTGACTCACTTGTTAAATGATTCAATCGTTTAAATGATTCGGTTCAGTCGTAGTGACTCACTTGTTAAATGATTCAATCGTTTAAATGACTCGGTTCAGTCGTAGTGACTCACTTGTTAAATGATTCAATCGTTTAAATGATTCGGTTCAGTCGTAGTGACTCACTTGTTAAATGATTCAATCGTTTAAATGATTCGGTTCAGTCGTAGTGACTCACTTGTTAAATGATTCAATTGTTTAAATGATTCGGTTCAGTCGTATTGACTCACTTGTTAAATGATTCAATCGTTTAAGTGATTCGGTTCAGTCGCAACGACTCACTTATTAACCGTGACGTGCTGCCACCTGCTGGCGGTTTAATTTCACATTTAAAGTCTATTTTCATTTTTTTTATAATTTTAAATATCAGTATTCAATGTTTTATGTTTAAAACGTCAAATGATGCATTTGTAACTGTTTAAAGCACTCCATGTCCCTCTGAGCTGCATTAAACAGTGTCTAAATACATCTTCAGATGCAACTTCTGCAGATATCAGCACAATAACACACTCGGCAAAATATCGTCCAATTATCGTTATCGACAAAATTCCCCCAAAATATCGAGATATCATTTCTTTCCAATATGGCACACCCGTAGATGTAAATATAGCTCTTGTGTTGTGGTTGTTTCAGAACGCAGGGACAGAGAAGAGCGTGTTCCCGCTGCCTGAACCTCACGATCTCTTCCACGCTGCTCAGGTCAAGTTTGAAGATCTCACGAAAGACCTTCGCAGGTTAAAGAAGGAGCTGACAGGTACGAATCTCGCCCGCTTGTCTGTGCTGTTGTGCTTAGTTAATGCTGAAGATGGACAGAACGACAGCATCTCACACTGGATCTCACAGGCGTTCAGAAACATCAGGACAAACCAGACACTTCTTCCAATTTGAGTTTTACACAATGAGAAAGATGTTAGTAGCGAGCTTTGTCCCAGTCAATCTTTTGAATCTGTTTAATAAACTGATTCACTGATTTATTAAGTGACTCTTCTTGGGTTACTTTGTTAATATGTGGCACAAAGTGAGTCACTGAATCATTCGTTCAAACGATTCATTAACAAATACAGATTCAGCTGGAACAAGAGCTTCATTCCAGTGACTCTTTTGAATCTTTTCACTACACAGAGTTGTTCAGATTGATTCATGGATTGGTTCGGTGACTCTTCTTGGGTTACTTTGTTAATATGTGGCACAAAGTGAGTCACTGAATCATTCGTCCAAACGATTCATTAACAAATACAGAGTTAACTGGAACAAGAGCTTCATTTCAGTGACTCTTTTGAATCTTTTCACTACACAGAGTTGTTCAGATTGATTCATGGATTGGTTCGGTGACTCTTCTTGGGTTACTTTATCAATATGTGGCACAAAGTGAGTCACTGAATCATTCGTCAAACGATTCATTAACAAATACAGAGTCAGCTGGAACAAGAGCTTCATTCCAGTGACTCTTTTGAATCTTTTCACTACACAGAGTTGTTCAGATTGATTCATGGATTAGTTCGGTGACTCTTCTTGGGTTACTTTATCAATATGTGGCACAAAGTGAGTCACTGAATCATTCATTCAAACGATTCATTAACAAATACAGAGTTAACTGGAACAAGAGCTTCATTCCAGTGACTCTTTTGATTCTTTTCACTACACAGAGTTGTTCAGATTGATTCACTGATTAGTTCAGTGACTCTTCTTGGGTTACTTTATCAATATGTGGCAAAGTGAGTCACTGAATCATTCGTTCAAACGATTCATTAAAAAATACAAATAGGGCCCTATAAAATCCGTTTTTTAATACATTTATTTTACATTTAAATTTTTCTATACTCTGTTTTAATGGTTACATTAAATTGTATTAATCAAAACGCCTGTGTAATTAATTGAGTTGTACAGTTGTATCTTTACCAAATTATGTTTTCCATGATTCCATTTTAATGTCTCCATTACATTTTAATAATCAAAAGCATCTCCAATTAATTGATTTTATATTTTAATAAAAGTATTTTTTTATTTCCTTTTTTTTTCAGAAATGCTGCACATTTACATTTTTCTCCTAAATAATATTTCTGGTAAATACTCCTTCAAATAGTGTTTTCTTGATGATAATTATATTATTATTAGACTATAGCAGCTTATCTTTATTACTCTATAATACTGAACTGATTTCAGTGATTTGACTTTTGCTTTAATAAAACATTCTTAAGTGAAATTGTTGATTTTTTTATGGGAAATTAATCATTTAGATTAATCGATAAATTAGTCGATAGATAGTGATCACTAGGGCTGCCACGCCCACTAACGACTATTTTTTATTTCTACTTATATTTTCATACGAATCTGAAAATCTATGCAAGTAAAATGTATTAATTTAGTTTGAAAACTTTCCAGAGTAATATTTATGTTGTTTTGATGTTTTGTTAGAAATAAATACGTTGGTTTCATAAACTTGGATTGTTTTTAAACAATTATGAGTTATAAATACAAAGGAATTTAATTAAATCCATTAATTCCAATAAGATTAATTCTGATAATTCTCAGATTATATGAGTTATTGTGTTATATGAGTTTCTTTTATGCCAAAAATCATTAGGATATTAAGATCATGTTCCATGAAGATATTTAGTACATTTCCTATCGTAAATATATCAAAACTTATTTATTGATTATTAATATGCATGGCAAAGAACTTCATTTGAACAACTTTAAAGATGATTTTCTCAATATTTAGATTTTTCTGCACCCTCAGATTCCAGATTTACAAATATTGTCCAAACCATACATCAATGGAAATATTATTTATTCAGCTTTCAGATGATGCATAAATCTTAATAATAATAAAAAAGACCCTTATGACTGGTTTTGTGCTCCAGGGTCACATATGTGTTCTTATACATTTCATACAATGATATTTCAAACAAAAAAAAATCTCATCAATATTTAAATATACAATTTTGTATCACATTCACTCATTAATGAAGAGTTGCTGATCATACACAATATGTTTAGTTTATGAGTTGTTTATGAAAAAATGATAATTGTGGAATGGCTGATTTTGAATGCGTTATTATCATAAATGTTTCCTCCACAAAGCCAAACAATAGGAATGAGCTCCTGTTCATCACACCGTCTGTCAATTAACAGAAAGCTATTTCTTTTCATTTTAATCTGGAAAAAGCGTTTGTACCGTAGCCTGTGCTCCAGGCCACCGCTAGGGGTCAAAGGTCCCCCCCCCCGGTGTCTGCAATTATTTAAATCAGCCAATAATATGGCATATGAAAGCAATTAGATACGCTCTCTCCTCATTCCCCTCCATTTGAGAATCGCTGTTAAAAACTCAGCCGAGGAGAAAAATACAAACCGGCTACAAAACCTCCTCGAGCCGTCTGTCACGCATTTATTAGCACGCAAAACACACGACAATAAATGCAGAATAAGGGCCTCGCATTTGATCCACACCACAACAGAAAGCCTTAAACGCCGGTCCTCGGGCGCTGGCTCCAGAGCGCACCTTCCACGGCAGCAGACAGGGATAAATATGTATGCCGTGGCATCATAACGAGCTGCAAGTGTTCCTAATTATTCCTGCCGTTTCTGGTCCGTGCATCTGAGGTACATGTGTGCTTCTGAGACGATACGTGAATATGCAAAATCATAAAAGTCGTTATGTGATGTGACATCGTCCAGATGTTTATTATAAAAGCATTGTTATTTGGTTAATAATAATAATTCATTACATGCTTTTCTAAGCACTCGAAGCGCTATACATTGTCATCTCCTCATCAGGTAATTACTATGAATTATTAATATCTCAGAGCTCGGTCAAATGTTCATATTTTAGGGTCGTATGATTTCCACGATGCAGAAACTCGAAGGTCTTCACTACAGCTCAACAAAACAAACATCAGAAATACATTAATATTAGTATATACTACTCAATTATAGTAATAATAATAATAATACCGTTTAGTAAAATTATTTATTTACTATTTTTAATTTTTCTTCCTTTATTTATATATATATTTTTAGATATAGATATTAAAAAATGATATATAAATATATTTAAAGCACTTTGTTTGACTAAAAAAAATATTTAATGACTTGTACAATTTTAGTTTGATTACACTGAGAATATATTGAATTAAATTGTTAGTAATATGTATTCAGTTAACAATGTTTTTGGTAATACATTTGTGGTGAATCATAAAATCAGAATACAGAAAAATTAATATCTGAAAGAATAAAAAAAAATCAGAGGGCACTTTTACTGTTTTTTTACTAATTATAATAAATTGTTAACATTTTAGGATTTAATTGATTATACTAAATTGATTTATTGATTATTACATTTAATTAAATCATTAAAATGTATTTAAAAATAAAACTTAACTGAATGCGGGTGTGGAAAAAGAAAATAAATAGACTTTATATGGCCCTAATATTGAGATAATTTTGTTTTACTTAATTATTCAATTGTTAAAAGTGTTTACGTTTTAACCTAATTAAATTAATTATGATGATCCAAATTGAGTTAAGTCATTAAAATTTATTCTAGAAACAAATTAAGTTGAATTGAATTTGGTAAATAATAAAACAGATTTTATAGTGCCCTAATATTGAGAGCATTAACATTACAAATTTAATAAATTCTAATTTAAAAGTTTTATGAATTCCGTTGATTGTACATCCTTTTCGATTATTAAAATGGAATTCAATCATTAAAATGGATTCCAGAAAAATGAAACAGAATTTGGGATAAAAGAGATTTCGTAAGGCCCTAATATTGTGATCTCTGGCTTTGAAATTTTAATTAATTATTACTTTGTAAAAAATAAGTTCAGTTGATTATGCATCCTTTCGATTATTAAAATGAATTAAACCATAAAATGGATTCTAGAAACATTTAAATAAAAAAAAAAAGAATGAAACACACTGAAAAAATTATTAATCGAATTTACAATTTATTTTAAGGTAAAATCAACTTATTTTAGCTACATTTAAATTAAACACATTTAGTTGACTAACTTTCAACATGTTTTTTTTTGTTATGTAGCTAAAATAAATAGTTTGCAACCACTTACCTTAAATCAATTTTATTTGAGAAAGAATATGAGAAAAAATAAAACCGATTTAATACGGCCCTAATATTGAGATCTCTGAGTTATTGGACATTTGAGACATCTCTTTAAATTCTAGAAGAGACTTATTTGAGTCTAATTTGGAATCAACAAATGTTTCAAATTGCTCTTGATTTAAATCCCGACACAGAGATAACGGATGGACGCGACATCTCGTGTGTGTCCGAGGGTTAGTGTTCGCTGGTTTTACACCCGCGGTGTGTGACCCGGCCCGGCGCAGGGGTCGCGACACGGGGTCAGTCTTACACGTCTGAACCCTGAGAGCCGAGCGAGACGGAGACGCCCTGAGACCCCGCTCTCTTCAACTTTACCAGAAACCTGATCTCTGTTCCAGCTCCTGTGCTCTCGTCAGGGTTCGACGGCTTTCACCTCACTGTACCACTGCTCTTCTGCTCACCAAGACTGCATTGAATATGCTGAAATATTATTACAATAGTTTTCTGTGTGAATATGTGTTAAACTGTAATTTATTTCTGTGATCAAAGCTGTATTTTCAGCATCATTACTGCAGTCTTCAGTGTCACGTGATCTTCAGAAATCAGTATAATATTAAATATTTCTGATTATTATCAATGTTGAAAACAGTAATATTTTTGTTTCGTTTTATTTTTCAAGGATTCACAGATGAATACAAAGTTGAAAATAACAGAATTTATTTGAAATATAAATCTTTTGCAACATTATGAATGCATTTACTGTCACTTTTGATCAATTTAATGCGCCCTTGATGAATAAAATAATTATATAATTGATTTATTTATTTTTTAAATCTTACTTAATCCCAAATCAGCATATTATAATGATTTCTGAAGATCACGTGACACTGAAAACTGGAGTAATGATGCTGAAAATACAGATTTAATCACAGAAATAAATTACAGTTTAACATATATTCATATAGAAAAAGCTGTTTTAAATTATAATAATATTTCACGGTTATACTCTATTTTGCAATCAAATAAATGCAGCCTTGAGCTGAAGAAACTTCTATCAAAAACAAAAAATGCGTAATTATTCCAAACTTTTGACCGCTACACTCTTAAAAATAAAGGTACTTCATAGTGATTTCATAGAAGAACCATTTCTGGTTCCACAAAGAACCATTAATTCGTTAAAGAGCATCTCTTTCTTACCTTTTTATAATCTGAAGAACCTTCTTCCACCACAAAGACGCTTTTGTGAAGCAGAAAGATTCTTCAGATGATAAATGGAGCCGTTTAGACAATAAAAAGCATCGTTAAACACCTTTGTTTTTAAGAGTTTAGTTAATTCAGCAGTCAAAAGATTAGAATTCAATTAGCTTGAGTTCTAGCATTAAATCAATCTGTTCTGTATAAAGCGGACACACTCGAGATAAAGAAGCTGAAGTGAGGTTAATAGCGGAGAGTGTCAGTGTCTCTGCATTAATCACAGCCGGAGACGAACATGAACCCGTATGTTCTGCGGTCTCGGGTCAGACGCTGCTCTTCTGAATAAGCCGCTGGTGGGGCGTGTAATTTCCCTGGGAAGAGAAAACTAAACCCCACTAACCGTTTCATGCACGGAGAACACGGGGATATCCAGGCAACTTTGAAAGTTGAAAACACAAAAGAGACGGAAAGCACAGCTGTTTTTCTTATGACTAATGACAAGAGACAAACATCATCGCATGAGTAATGGTTATCAAAGAATAACCGCTCTGGACTGGCCGTTACTGAGCGGTTCCAGATGAGCGTCGTGTCTCTTCACAGACGGAAGGATCTGCATGTGTTTGAGCTGCGTTTGCATCTCATTTACTCCCAGCAACGTCTGGAAATCTTTGAGTCTGGAGGATTCGATGATCTAGAAGCTCCAGCGCTGGGTTCAAAGACACAAAATATCCACTTTTTAATGTATTTGGAACGTTAGAGGAACATTCCATCCTGTCGTTTTAAGAACATTAAACAAATATGAATGTTCTCGTAACATTTAAACACATGTTTGTTAACTTTTAAAGAATGTTTCTTCTTGGTAATGTGAACATTCCATTTCATCATTTTGAATATTATCTCAAATGTTTAGAACACCCATTTTTGTATAAGGAATGTTGGTTCTTGGTTATGTCAACGTTAAAGGAACGTTCCATTTTGTAATTTTAAAAACGTTATTAAAACGTTACATTTGAATGTTCGCTCAACATTTAAACACCTGTCTTTTACATTTAAAGAACGTTTCTTCTTGGTAATGTTTCATCAAAATGTATCTTTTTTTAATGTATTAGAACGTTTCTCGTAGTTATGTGAATGTTCGACAAACATTCAATTTTATTGTATATTTGAAAACTTTGAGAAAGTAACATTTGAATGTTCTCTCAACATTAAAGCTCCTGTTTTTTCTATGTTTAAAGAATGTTGTTTTTTGGTTATGCAAACGTTAGAGGAACATTCCATTCGATCGTTTTGAAATTATGAAAACATTTCTGAATTACGTTTTCTACTTTTTTTTTGGTGAAAAAAGTCCAGTTTTTTAATGTATTAAGAACATTTCACGATATTAGATTTTTGCCGATATCCGATATGCCGATATTTTTAATAATTTTGGCCGATACCGATATATTTCCTTTTTGTTTGGAAACAACACCAAGTCTCTCCTGTGCAGAAATTATAAGCAAAACATTTTTAGTTAATTTTGGTAATATCTAATTTTGGTTAATTTTTTAACAAGAACTTATTTGTTAGAATTAAATAAACCACAATGAAGGTTTTTTGACCGCACATTAAAGCTTTGAAAATAACTATAAATAAACCATATATCAATCACTGCACCCCCCCCCAGAAAGATGCAGTGTTAACCCCAACATTTTATTTTATTTGTAAGATTTAACATTTGTAGATGGTCTAAAGCAAAAGAGTTGTACAAATTCTGAAAATCTTTGAGCTTATGATTTTTTTTTACAAAACATATTACGCATTAATGAATAAATCAGTATATGTACACAATTATTTAATTTACAAGCGTCATGTTTGTGATTTTTTTTTCATGCAAGCTATAGCTTCTGACCATTAAATCAAAACATACTCATTATTTTATGACATCGATCCATAACACTCAATATAATCATCATTCAGACCAAACTGTGCTTCCAGAATGAGCCACACTGCTGATCTAATCACTAGCACACCCTGAGCACAGGAGAGTTAATGTATTCCTCTTATCGGCAAGACATATCGGCATAATTTCTCATATCGGAACGATACCGATATTTACATTTAAAGCCATTATCGGCCGATTCCGATATTGGTCCGATAATATCGTGCATCCCTACTTTCAAAATATCCATATTAACATTTTGTCTTATTAATGCAAACGTTAGAGGAAAATTCCATTTAATCATTTTGAAAACATAATGAGAATGTTACAATATTCTCTCAATATTTAAAACACATATTTTTATATTTAAAGAACGTTTATCTTCATTATTAACGTTCCATATTCCATTCTATAATTTTTGAAAACGTTTACGTTCCCCGTTAGCTGATCCTAAAGGATTTTTAAAGAAAATAATCAAAACACATTTCCCCAAGATTTAGTTCATCGATTATGTTTAATATTCCAAGAATATTGCTAATTTTCTAATAACATTGATCAAAAACAGACATCATCCTTGGATGTTCCATGAACATCATAATCCGTTTTTTTCTTTATTCCATTATTATTTTAAGAATGTTTCCTCTCAATATTACAAGAACATATGTCAGATATGAATAATGCTGTAAGAATGTTTCATAAACACTATTTGGAGAATGTTTAGTCCTAACATTTACATAACCTTTAATACGAGCGTAAGTGGCGCATCAATGGAGCCAATATGCCACGAGTGGAGACAGAGGCATTCCTCACTGCTACCAACGATGAAAGAGCGAATTAACCAAAACCATGCTTGCACACGCAAACAAACTCCGTCTCACAGGGCTTTAGACGTCATGTTTTGGAAAGTCTTTCAGGAGACAAGACGTTTTTCTGGCGAGCCAGCCAGGAGTTATTTATATAGCATGCAGTGGATCATTTCCATCAGAGCAAAGCTGAAGAATTACAGTAGATAATCCACAATTATATACAACCTCAGAGCGCTGTCAGAGCCGTATAAATCCCTGCTGTTACCCGTCGAGATAAATCAGCTCTCCTGGCTTTATAGGGTACGATGGACGACTCAAAACAGCTCAATATTCAGTCTAGATTCATTAGGTATGTCATGAGTGATGCTGTGACCCCACTGTAGATGCTCTGTATTATTATTTATTGCTTGTTTTTATATTTTAATAAATAACCTGATGTCATAATTCGGTTCCCCTTGTCTCTCCCCATAAGTAGCCATTAGTCAATATTAAATGTAAAATAACTTGTTTTCATGAAGTCTGAGCTTAAACACTTGGTTCTGTGCATCAGATGCTGATTGGATGGAATTAAAGAGAAAGGGGTGGAGTTTGAGAGGATTAACATTTTTGTTACTTAAAAAGAAAATTAATGTTAACTGACATTAATTATATTGTTTCAGATAGTTCAGTTTAATTTAGCTTGAACTGCTAAAATAGATACAACTAGACGAGCTATAACTAATAAATAAAAACTATATAGGCATATTAAATTGACAACTAAAACTTTAATATTAAAGTGAAGACAGAAAATATGACAATTTAATTAACAAAAATAAATTATCAATCATATAAAACGACACTGATGTATGCAAATCAGTTATTTTTTATTTTTAAAACTACAAAAATAATAAAAAGTTGTTAACAAAATATAAAAAAATACCACAAAACCCACTAAAACATAAACAAAAATATAAAAATTTAATCTAATTCAACATATAAAAAAATTATAATAATTAGTCATACAAAATATAATGTACATGCAAATGAATTAAAAATATATATAAATATAATTTTAATAATTACAAAAATACAACAAATTTTTAAAACTTTAACTAAATTGAAAACAGAAAATTAAAAATGTAAATCTAATTTAAAATATTAATCAAAAATATAATATATCAGTGATTCTTATTGTTCACATTAAGATTTATTAGATGCATTTAGAAAATATGTTTTATATATGCTTATGTATATATATTTGTTTTCAGTCATCGTATGAAAATTAATAATCAGCACAAATGCAATCCCAGGGATTTATTGGTGAGTGTTGAGGACTTGTTTAATTTGATTAGTAATTAAAAAACAATTTTAAAAAACTTATTATAAAACATATTCAATTTAACCTGTAATATTAAATACAGGTAATTATTATGATTTATTTTGGTCCTAGAGTTAAATAAAGATAAATCATTGATGAGCTTGTTATTCCTGAACAACTCAATTGCGTTTTTGTAAAAGTATGAGGTTTATATAAAGTCAAAGCTTTATAAAAATCATCTTACAGCAATGATAAACACATGCAGGTATTTACTAGATTCGTTAATGCTAAACATATCCATACACAGACGCCGCACGTTCATGTTTGGAGCTGCTGAGTGATTTCTGTGAGTTTGTGTGAACACAGTTGTTTGGCAGCACAACAAAGACTCTGTGAAGCACAAACAACACAAACTCATCCACATCTGCTTCAGAGACGATGCTCTTACAGCTCAGTCGTGTCGTCACATGACATTTACAGCTCGGCTGATTGGCCC
>CM050428.1:28185385-28187885 GCA_027564155.1 Gymnocypris eckloni scoliostomus
AGTGTCAATGTTTTACGTTTAGTGTCAAACTTTTATTAAAGTTGTAGTAATGTTGTGTGTTTGTCATTTTTATTCGTTTTTATTTTTATTATAATAGATCTATATTGTATTTATTGTATTTGTATTTTCTTTATTTTTAGTAATTGTAGTGCTTCAAATTAAGAATGAGAAACGCTGAACTGGAATAAGCTGAAATGACCAGTAATATTCCATGTCAGTTATTGTTTATTGTGTTTATGGTTAACGTCAGGTCACTGGATTCTCTTGCTCACGATGAGAAGCATTGAAGAACTGATCTGTTGTGTTTATATCCGCAGCTCAATCGCAGTACGAGACTGAAGACGAGCGGATGCAGGCGGCACAGAAGAGGTAAGAACACAGTCTCGGAGCTGAGATAATAACACACGCCTGATGAGACGCCTACATAGACAGCATCCGGACTAATGTCATCTAATCAGAGCGCCATGTGCCAAGAGATACAGCTTTGCATTAAACACACATGCATTCAGTAACACTTAGTTAATGCATTCGCTAAAATAGACTATACTATACAGGGCTCTAGAGTGCGACCAATTTAGTCGCACGTGCGACCTAATTTCTCAAGGGTGCGACTAAAAAAAAACTTTGGTCGCACTGGTGCGCCCAGCCATTCGCGGAAAAAAAAAAAGTCTCCGCGACTCAAAGTCTCTCTGCTGTTCGACAACAGACACGTTAGTCTCATATCGTGGTCTAAACCAATCAGAGATAGTGAAGGGCGGACCCCCCCTCTGATTGGCCGTGGTCCAGATATTCCTGTATGTGTGTGTGTGTGCGTTTGAAGATGTGTGTGTGTCTGCGTTTGAAGATGCGTGTGCTGCTGTCAGACAGAGAGAGAGGTGAGTAGTAGAGATGCTCGCAGCTCTTTCTCTGAATCTGATCTGTTCAGTGAACGTCTGACAGTCTCTCCAGGATTCTGCGATCGCTGAATATATCGCAAAATCAAGCAAACTCCGCTATTTTCCAAATTGCCGCAGATTTTGCGCTTAGACGCGTCTTGTGACGTCATCGCAATGCGCATTCATTCAAAGAAAGGTTGTTTCTCAGTTCAAAAAATGGAATGAACAGCTTTGCGTTCTCATCATGCCCGATTTACAAGAGCTACATCGGACAAATGAACCGAAAGCGGAACAAATCCGCGCTACTCGTTTGGGCTACAGACCGTTTATCTGCTCGGACCGGAGCCGCGGGCTGCTCTCGATCACGCGACACCGTTATACACAGCGCTGGGAGATACAGTGAAGAAAGTAGACTCAATAACATCTCTGTCAGATCTTGTGAGAAGCATTCAAATTCGGCACAGAATTATGTTAAAACTACAGACATCAGAACAAACCCCACTGATGTGGAAAACAGGAGAAACATTGTTCAATAAACACATCTTTCTCCACCATTCACCATGGATTTATTATAACTAACGTTACAGGAACAACTTGTGGCAGAAATGGTCTAATGTCTTAAAGTGTTTTTAAATGCTTCACACAACTTTTCCCAGCACTTCAAACTTTAAGTATTACCGAATTTTAAAGTTATTTTTAATGTGATGACATTATTTGTTCATCCTTCATAGGTTGCCCCATTTATAAAACTAAACATTTCATAATGTAGGAAAGCAAACACTTATTTAAAAATAAAAAATACATTAAATTACTACTATTAGATGGCTGCAGAGAAGTACTTTTAGGCTTATCAGCCATTTCCACTCCCTAATATATATATATATATATAAAATTATATTTAGACATTATAAATGACATTGATAAAAGTAAATTTTGAACTGCATCTCAACTACCCAGACAGCACAAGTATATCTGTAAGACATCTGCTAAAGATCTGGGAAACATCTGTGTAATCTGATAAACGTCTCAGAAGCAGTTTTACATGCATTTAATAAATCTCTATTTGATATTTACATCTACTGGAAACATATTAGAGATGTATTGCAGATGAGCAAACACACTTAAAAATACCTCTTGAATATGTAAATGCAGACATCTCCGAGATGTACATGTGTGATTAGGGTGAGTGCTTTACTGTCAGGTGCTGGTGCCACCTTCTGTAGAGCTTAAAGGCACTGGTGCTGGTGTCCTTAAATGCTAGTCTGGAGCCCTACAATGTTTCTCGAAGTTAGAAAAGTCATAACAATATTAGAAGAATGTTGTCTGTGGTATATTTTGAAGGATTTTTTAATAGGTTTAAGGGGAGGGTTTGAGAAGCACTGCACTAGAGCATCTTCATTCACACACAGTGGAAGATCTGATATGAATCAGTGTAGAGGGTCAAGTCTGGAAGATGTTGATGCTAGAGAGAGTGGTCAGCTGGTTTAGCCGAGGCCAAAGATCAAGAAGGACAAACTACAGGAGTTGGCCATCCGAGGGGCATGTGACTGCAATGGAGGATAGTCCATAAGACATTGAGCCATGAGATGTTCAGTTTGACACCCTTCAAACACTTAATTTAGATT
>CM050428.1:28191819-28219319 GCA_027564155.1 Gymnocypris eckloni scoliostomus
ATATCATCAGAACTCACACTGGATTTGGATTCAAGCATAAATCTGATTTGATTGAAACTGCCTCCTACAGAAGGTCACTTGTTTTTAATCATCTTTATTAATGTTGGTTTACAGTCCTTCCTCTACTTCACTACTTGCTCTCATCGTGACTAGATTACTAGGATTTGTTTACCGAAGCATATTAACAGAATGTGGTATGAATTAACGTGCGTCACTATTTTTATAATCAATATCAAATCTTATTTAGATATTATATCTGCTCCCACTGCAAATAAAACTTTTTATGTTTGTAACCGTGTGTTAATGAGCTCATTTAATGACATCAGCATTTGTTATGCAGTGAATGGGTGCCGTCAGAATGAGAGTCTGATAAAAACATCACAGCAGTCCGTCAGGTAACATCTGGAGAAGAGAAAATATCTACAGTTTAGAGATGTTTAGTCTTGTAAACGCTGCAGATTTCTCTCCTGATTCAGACCTGAACACTTTTTCAGTTATTATAGATTATGAACTCTATGGTATTTAAGTTAAATATGTCTTAATGCTGGATTTGTTTCAGGATTTGTCTTCTCCAGATGTTAACTGATGGACTGGAGTGCGGTGATGTTTTTATCAGACTCTCATTCTGACGGCACCCATTCACATCCACTGATGCAGAAACGAACTCATCCTGATCTGGGATGAACTGAAGCTGATGAAACATTCAGCACACGTCCAGATGAACTGTTCCTTTGAACACGAGGCAGACACATGCTGGACTCATTTCCAGGCCTTTATTTCTTGACTGGTTGAGCTGCGACACACACATAAATAAACTGGCAGAAGTACGCTACGCTCTCAACGCTTGATCAAATGTGAAAAATAAATACTGCGCTTGTAGCTAAGGTTATCGGTTTAGTTCCAGTAACAATCCACAGGGTTATAAATATACCGGACGGATGGACAGAAAAAGTGGCATCATCATGAAAACAATCATAAAGTTTAAGACGGCGAGGAAGTCCTTCTGGACTGATTCAGATTCCCTCGAGAGACCAGCACTTCGATGAGAGCGGCGGATCCGACGCGAACAAACACCCAACACCGCAGTTCTCACGTCTGGCCTTCAGGAGAGAAAGACCACACGCAATCATCTGCAGCAGACTCAGTGAGCAGTGTCGGGGAACTTACTTTAAAAGTAACGTGTTACTCCCGAAGAACGTTACTAATTATGTTACTCAGTTACTTTTTATGGAAAGTAATGCGTTACAATATTGCGTTACTCCCTAAGAAAGTGACTCATTACGTTACTTTTTATGGAAAGTAATGCGTTACAATATTGCGTTACTCCCTAAGAAAGTGACTCATTATGTTACTTTTTATGGAAAGTAATGCGTTACAATATTGCGTTACTCTCTAAGAACGTTACGAATTACGTTACTTTTTAAATCTGGGCAGGATTTTCTTATTTTTGAGGTGGATCATCGAAGGTCAGAAGACATTGGTTAATAAACTGGGATTAAATACATTTCACAGACAAGGTTTAAGACTAGTCCTGGACTAAAGTGTAAAGCACCGACTGATCTTAAAATATATCAGTGCTCTGTTTTGTCTTATTATGAACACCAGTTATTTTTTTTTCTAAGCATGTTTATAAAATGTCCTAATTGAACTATGATCCAATCCTGGTTTAGTCTAAGCCCTGTCTGTGAAACCGGGCCAAAGCATATTTGTGTTATTTAACATTTAATTATTGCAGGTTTGCATCATTCGGAGTAGCATTTTGCTGTTTTTATTCATTTTGAGGAATACTGAGTTTTGTTGGCGAGTGAGAAATTAATGCATATTCACATAACTGTGACCCTGGAGCACAAAACCAGTCATAAGGGTCAATATTTCGAAATTGAGATGTATGCATCATCTGAAAGCTGAATAAATATCCATTGATGTATGTTTTGGACAATATTGAGAAAATCATCTTTAAAGTTGTTCAAATTAAGTTCTTAGCAATGCATATTATGACTTATGCTTATGACTGTGTCATATGTTCTAGAACTACAGTAACATCTTACTCCTGATTTCTCTAACATGGGGACAGAAGAGATGTCAATCAATAAATGGTATAATATAACTCCGATATTTCCTTCTAAATTCAAAAGTAATGCGTTACTTTACTAGTTCCTTGAAAAAGTAATCTGATTGTGTTACTTGTAAAGCATTATTACCCCAACACTGTCACAGATGGATGCGCGGACATATTTCTTATTGCTAATCAAACACAGATGCTTCGGAGGAGCGCTGGTTCCCTTTGTGTCTCCGGATGAAGATCTACACTGAACCTTCTGGACTGAGACATCACGCTGTTAATGTCAGATCAACCCGAAACACGGTTCTAAAGGCCGATCGGATCCAACACCAACATCACAAGTGTTGAAATCCAGAATAACGAGCAACATAAAGAAACGAAGCGACGAGAGCCAGTCAGGTCAGTCACAGGATTCCCCAAAACACCGTGGCAAGTAATGACCAAATAACAAACGAGTTGAAGAGAACGTCTTATTGCCTCAAAGGAACTCAAAGGTCACGTATACAGCGTAGAAAATGGTTCGGTAAGAGCAGAGCTTCAGTATCTCCACACGCTCGACTGTGAAATGATCTCGCAAATCAGGATTCACACGTGACAGAACTAAAACAACACAATCCTGGAGGAGATTAGCACCGGTCAGTTAGAGAGTGTGTTCACGACACACACACACACACACACGAACGTGAATCTCAGTAAGCCTTCGGGATCACGTCCACCTCACATCTCAGATACAGGTTTTTTACATGGTAACATTTTTTTCCATCACATTCTTCCACGAAAAATGATAGATTTGAATTTCATACATGTATATTTGACCTTTTAAATAGTTGGAGTGTGTTTTAAACGGCACATTTTAGTGTGAAATTAACTAACATTTGTAAACTTAATATAAAAAAAATGTAAGAAAAATATCTCCTTCAAGCTAAATATTTTGACTGCAAAAATAAAAATTGACCTGTGTGTTTACCTTTGCAAAAAAAAAAAAAGCAGCAAACATTGTTTTATCATTCAGCAAAATATTTTGACCTTATAAAAAAAAAAACATTTCTTTGTTTTTTAACTTAGCAAAAAAATAATGTTTGTCTTTTGGCACAATATTTTGATGTTGCAAAAAAGAAATGCAAAAATTTATATTTCTTTCAGCAAAATACTGGCAAAATGCAAAGAGTGTTTTTTGTTTTTCTGCCAAATATAAGTGACTTTGTGGTGAAACATGATCTGCATGAACTCTGGTGAGATTCACTCATTTCCAGCAGAAAGGACAAGATGAGCGCGTGGATCGGACACACACACACATCACGAGTCCCAGGCTTCTCCTCCAGAGCGAAGCGCCGATTCAGCTCATGCATCACACACACACGTGCGTCCCTCATCAGAAGCCTTGAAATGTAAAGGGGAAGAGCTGGGCGCTCCGTGTCCTCCGAGGGTTAGTGGAAGGCTCCGGTGTTCATCTGAGCCGCGTGTCTGTAATCGCTCCGCGTCCAGCGCCGGCCGGCCGGAGGAAACAAATCCAGTTCCCCTCACGTCTCTGACAGTGGTCAATCATCGCTGGAGTCGTGCCAGCTGTCCGTGATCGGATCGTACCGCTGCACCGCGCTCAGATACGACGAGCCCGAGTGACCGCCGACCACATAGAGGTAGTTATCCACCACAGCAGAGCCCACACCTGCCCAGAAACACAACAATATCAGCACTGAGATTACACACAGACACACACACACACATCTGACCAGAAACACAACATCATCAGCACTGAGAACACAGACACACACACACACACACACACGACCAGAAACACAACAATATCAGCACTGAGAACACAGACACACACACACACCTGCCCAGAAACACAACATCATCAGCACTGAGAACACAGACACACACACACACACACACACACGACCAGAAACACAACAATATCAGCACTGAGAACACAGACACAGACACACACACCTGCCCAGAAACACAACATCATCAGCACTGAGAACACAGACACACACACAACACTACACACAGACACACACACCTGCCCAGAAACACAACATCATCAGCACTGAGAACACAGACACACACACAACACTACACAGACACACACACCTGCCCAGAAACACAACATCATCAGCACTGAGAACACAGACACACACACAACACTACACACAGACACACACCTGCCCAGAAACACAACAATATCAGCACTGAGAACACACACACACTACACACATACACACACACCTGCCCAGAAACACAACATCATCAGCACTGAGAACACAGACACACACACACCTGACCAGAAACACAACAATATCAGCACTGAGAACACAGACACACACACACCTGCCCAGAAACACAACAATATCAGCACTGAGAACACAGACACACACACACACACACACAACACACACACAGAGCACACACCTGCCCAGAAACACAACAATATCAGCACTGAGAACACAGACACACACACACACACACAACACTACACACAGACACACACCTGCCCAGAAACACAACAATATCAGCACTGAGAACACAGACACACACACACACACACACGACCAGAAACACAATATCAGCACTGAGAACACAGACACACACACACACACACACGACCAGAAACACAATATCAGCACTGAGAACACAGACACACACACACTACACAAAGACACACTCGTTCAGTGATTGGTTTGTTTGTGTCTGGTGTGATCGGGGGTCATTGGTGTCTGGTGTGATCAGGGGTCATGTGACTCTCACTTGCGGCTCGTTCAGTGATTGGTTTGTTGGTGTCTGGTGTGATCGAGGGTCATGTGACTCTCACCGGTGCGCGGCTCGTTCAGTGATTGGTTTGTTTGTGTCTGGTGTGATCGAGGGTCATGTGACTCTCACCGGTGCGCGGCTCGTTCAGTGATTGGTTTGTTTGTGTCTGGTGTGACCGGGGGTCATGTGACTCTCACCGGTGCGCGGCTCGTTCAGTGATTGGTTTGTTTGTGTCTGGTGTGATCGGGGGTCATGTGACTCTCACCGGTGCGCGGCTCGTTCAGTGATTGGTTTGTTTGTGTCTGGTGTGATCGGGGGTCATGTGACTCTCACCGGTGTGTGGCTCGTTCAGTGATTGGTTTGTTTGTGTCTGGTGTGATCGGGGGTCATGTGACTCTCACCGGTGCGCGCTGCTCGTTCAGTGATTGGTTTGTTCGTGTCTGGTGTGACCGGGGTCATGTGACTCTCACCGCGCGGCTCGTTCAGTGATTGGTTTGTTGGTGTCTGGTGTGATCGGGGGTCATGTGACTCTCACCGGTGCGCGGCTCGTTCAGTGATTGGTTTGTTTGTGTCTGGTGTGATCGGGGGTCATGTGACTCTCACGGTGCGGCTCGTTCAGTGATTGGTTTGTTTGTGTCTGGTGTGATCGGGGTCATGTGACTCTCGGTGCGCGGCTCGTTCAGTGATTGGTTTGTTGGTGTCTGGTGTGATCGGGGGTCATGTGACTAACCGGTGTGCGGCTCGTTCAGTGATTGGTTTGTTGGTGTCTGGTGTGATCGAGGGTCATGTGACTCTCACCGGTGCGCGGCTCGTTCAGTGATTGGTTTGTTGGTGTCTGGTGTGATCGGGGGTCATGTGACTCTCACCGTGCGCGCTCGTTCAGTGATTGGTTTGTTTGTGTCTGGTGTGATCGGGGTCATGTTCGCGCGGCTCGTTCAGTGATTGGTTTGTTGGTGTCTGGTGTGATCGGGGGTCATGTGACTCACTGCGCGCGGCCTCGTTCAGTGATTGGTTTGTTGGTGTCTGGTGTGATCGAGGGTCATGTGACTCTCACCGGTGCGGCTCGTTCAGTGATTGGTTTGTTGGTGTCTGGTGTGATCGGGGTCATGTGACTCACCGCGTGGCCTCGTTCAGTGATTGGTTTGTTGGTGTCTGGTGTGATCGGGGTCATGTGACTCTCACGCGTGCCGCTCGTTCAGTGATTGGTTTGTTGGTGTCTGGTGTGATCGGGGGTCATGTGACTCTCACCGGTGCGCGGCTCGTTCAGTGATTGGTTTGTTGGTGTCTGGTGTGATCGGGGGTCATGTGACTCTCACCGGTGCGCGGCTCGTTCAGTGATTGGTTTGTTTGTGTCTGGTGTGATCGAGGGTCATGTGACTCTCACCGGTGCGCGGCTCGTTCAGTGATTGGTTTGTTCGTGTCTGGTGTGACCGGGTCATGTGACTCTCCGCGCTCGTTCAGTGATTGGTTTGTTCGTGTCTGGTGTGACCGGGGTCATGTGACTCTCACCGGTCGGCTCGTTCAGTGATTGGTTTGTTCGTGTCTGGTGTGACGGGGTCATGTGACTCTCACCGCGCGCGCTCGTTCAGTGATTGGTTTGTTCGTGTCTGGTGTGACCGGGGTCATGTGACTCTCACGGTGCAGCTCGTTCAGTGATTGGTTTGTTTGTGTCTGGTGTGACCGGGGGTCATGTGACTCTCACCGGTGCGCGGCTCGTTCAGTGATTGGTTTGTTTGTGTCTGGTGTGACCGGGGGTCATGTGACTCTCACCGGTGCGCGGCTCGTTCAGTGATTGGTTTGTTCGTGTCTGGTGTGACCGGGGGTCATGTGACTCTCACCGGTGCACGGCTCGTTCAGTGATTGGTTTGTTCGTGTCTGGTGTGATCGAGGGTCATGTGACTCTCACCGGTGTGTGGCTCGTTCAGTGATTGGTTTGTTTGTGTCTGGTGTGACCGGGGTCATGTGACTCTCACCGGTGCGCGGCTCGTTCAGTGATTGGTTTGTTCGTGTCTGGTGTGATCGAGGGTCATGTGACTCTCACCGGTGCGCGGCTCGTTCAGTGATTGGTTTGTTCGTGTCTGGTGTGATCGGGGTCATGTGACTCTCACCGGTGCGCGGCTCGTTCAGTGATTGGTTTGTTCGTGTCTGGTGTGACTCTCACCGGTGCGTGGCTCGTTCAGTGATTGGTTTGTTCGTGTGTCTGGGTGACTCTCACCGGTGCGGCTCGTTCAGTGATTGGTTTGTTCGTGTCTGGTGTGACTCTCACCGGTGCGCGGCTCGTTCAGTGATTGGTTTGTTCGTGTCTGGTGTGACTCTCACCGGTGCGCGGCTCGTTCATGGGTCGACACGTGGTCCACTGGTTCTGGTGCGGGTCGTAGCGCTCGATGCTGGACAGATGAGACACGCCGTTGTGTCCTCCGACCACGAAGATGAAGCCCAGCATCACGCCCACGCCGAAGTTAATGCGCTTATCAGCCATCGGCGCCACCATATCCCATGAGTCTTTGCTTGGGTCGTATCTCTCCACACTGAAACACACATCAATCCTCAGTTAACTCTCTGCACTGCAAAATAGGAGTCGCTTACTTAGTATTTTTGTCTTATTTTCTAGTATCAAGATTAATGGTTTAGTCTTTGAATTAAGATCATTTTTCCTACCCCATTGGAAAATGTTTTTACTTGTTTTAAAGGTCTTATATTGTCAAAATATAATTTTTCATGATAACAGAGGTCTAGGAGATATGTAACTATCATATAGGTTTCAAAACAGTCAGTAAAGCGCACACAGCCTGCATAAACTAGCTGTGCTTTGAGTCTTCTGTAAAAAATCATCCATCCTTCAGCCACAATGTATATACAGTTACCAATGATTATAAATCATCTGTTTGTTGTTTTACACACATGCACACAGACATTATTTCATATACACAGTCATGAGATGCAAGACATCTTTAGACGCACTCATAACAACAAGACAGTACTTTATTGATAAGCATGCGCTGCAAACGAGATGTCCAGTCCGCTCGTTTCATTTTGTTTAACCACAGCTGTCGTTGTTTTTGTCTGGCAGAGACAGCAGGTATACGATCCGATTACATCAATCCTGGCACCCAACAAGATGATATTTGAAGCTCCTTGTTTAGCCGAATCTGTGCTGGGTTGAATGGACCGCCTCCTTTGTTTTGCCTCCAGCTAACGTGGTGATGTGTAACCTAATTAGTTACCTGTGATTGGCCAAGCCATGTGTCACTCAGAAAACAACAGGCCAATCAGAAGAGAGGCTCATGAATATTAATTAGACCGGTTCTTACCAGCGCTCCTGATAAACGTGCTATAAAAATATATTGAGATGGTTTTGGCACTTATGCCATAGATATATATATTCTTAAGGATATCAACAAATATGGGACCTTTAAGCAAAAACGAAGAATTTATATATTTTTAAATAAATTTGCAACGTGCCGCTGCTGATACTTGATTTAACAAACACCACTGATCTCCTATAAACTTCCACAGCACTGATATGATCAGCTCAAATCACTCCGATCTCATAATTATTCACACGCTGCTGATATGCGTGTAGTGTTGAGCTGGAACAACTCAAGATAACCAGGGAAATCATATTAAAGTCTGGACTAATAACCGCCGGCCCCATGAAACCCTGGCAGCGTCCCATGAGTCTCTGTTCTTTCCAGAACACTTGACAGGCGTTTAGAGAGGATTCCAGTGAAACATATCTCTCATGGAGACACGAGCACAACAGCAGGAGCGTCCCATGAGCCCAAAGAGACCGACCGTCCCCTTACTGCAACTACAGAACCTCAATCAACAGACGCTTAACATAAGACCAGAGGACCAGTGTCGGGGAAAGTTACTTGTAAAAGTAATGCGTTACAATATTGCATTACTCCCTAAAAAAGTAACTAATTATGTTACTTGGTTACTTTTTATGGAAAGTAATGCGTTACATTACTTTTTAAATATGAGCAGGGCTTGATTATTTGATTTTAATACAAGTTATATTTATAGCAAATGTAAAAGCCCTTTCTAAATAAATAATAAATTGACTATGATAATAAATGTAATGCTTTCTAGCAAATAAATAAATAATAATAATAATAAATTGACTATGGTAATAAATGTAATGCTTTCTAACAAATAAATTTATAATAATAAAAATTGACTATGATAATAAATGTAATGCTTTCTAGTAAATAAATGAATAATAATAATAAATTGACTATGCAAAATAACTTTCAATTACCTAAATATAGGTTCAAAACATACGAGCTAATATTTATAAACAGATTATGGGAGGGCTGTAGACACACACACTTTCATCCACACGAGATGAGCCTGAGATCCGTGCAGCTACACACACACACACGGGCGAGAGACAGAGCTGTGTGTCACACAGCAGGGTTAGAATAGGTAGGGAGAAGCATCATCTTTATCCACCTCATGATTCCACCGCTCCAAATCCAGTGACATGTTCTTATTAATCCATTAATTTAACTATTTTGAATCAAGTACCCCAGTAATTATAAATTAATGCATAAAACAATCCAGCTCAGTTTAATGTATAGAATCACTTAAGTGCAAAAACGATAACAGAAAAAACACAAAAAAAACAGTGATATCCAAATATTAGAGGGTGAAAATGTATACACACATCAATTTGTACGATTGACATTAGCACACACACACATAAGTTCTAATTTAAAATTTGTTTTATTAATTGGTAATTATCTTTTAAAAATAACTGAATCAAATTAAAAAGAAAATAAATTATATTTAAAAGAATTAAAAATTAATAACACCATAAAAATGTATTAATTTTCACCCAGCAGTTATAAAATAATCTTTTTAATTTTATAGCAAAATAATGTTAGTCCAACAGTAATATTTTCTTATTTTATTCAACATTTGTATTTAGTATTAATAATATCATAATTATTAGTCATATTGATATACAAGCTAAACAGATGTCCTACAGACAGAGAAGCACAAAATAATAATATTTAAATTGCATTAAAAAATAAGACTTTTAGATCCTACAATAGCTTTTGTTAATATATTTTCAGTTGTATTTGCTTCATGTTTTGTTGTCAACAAAGACAATGAGAAATGCTGCCTTGTTTTTAATGTAATGTAATATTCTCTGCTGAAAGTAAGGACATGCGTGTAGTTGGTGTAGCTCTCGTCACCTCTCCAGCGTGGCGAACAGCCCGGCCTTCCCTCCGACGGACAGCAGCACTTTCGGAGCGCAGCGCGGCCGCGTGGACAGCATGGTCTGGTAGGAGAGCCGGTGCTCGGGCATGAAGTGGTACTTGAGCGCCTCGTTGAGCAGGTGTTTGCATGCGTGGTCGTCTCGGATCAGGTGATTAGCCTCGTAGAGTCGCGTCAGGAACTTGACGCTCAGCAGCGGCAGCCGCACGCAGTGTAGCAGCGGCGCCAGATACTGCTGCCGCTCCGTCAGGTCGTACTTGATCCAGGACTCCAGCGCGTAGAACACGCTCTCCTCCGTCAGCACGTTCAGGCAGTCGTTGGACACGATCTCGTCCAGCTCGGCGCGGGTCAGCTCCAGGAACTCCTCCGTCTGGCACACGTCCTCGAAGTGCCGGCAGATGAATTTGCTGGCGGATAAACACAGCTCGTGGCAGCCGTAGGTCTCGGCGAAGCGAGAGATGCCGATGCAGTTCCCCGCGTCCAGCTGACTCTCCAGGAAGCTGCAGCACTCCTTCAGAACCAGCTTGACCTGCAGCAGGTTGGCGGCAGGAAGTAGAGACTCCACGGTTTCCTGTGAGATGAAGACGGTTCCTGTGTAGGCGTACTCCACTATGGCCTGTTGAGAGACGGAAACACGGCGCTTAACTCACAGCACGTTACATCAATGATGCAATTTGGCTTTAAAAATCAGTGTAAATATTAAATGACTGAAATCTAATTTAGTTATTTTGTTTAAATATGCATCAATTTAACAGATTCAATTATAATATATATGTGACCTTGAAGAACAAAACCAGTCATAAGAGTACAATTTTTGGAAATTAGTAATCTGTCCATTGATGTATGGTTTATGATTTGTTTGATTATTAATATAAAGCACACAGTCACTGCAGGAATATAGCGCACTGTCTCTTTAAGAGCCGCATGGATCCTATTTACTGTTACACAAGTATTTGTTTGATTATTAATATAAAGCACACAGTCGCTGCAGGAATATAGCGCGCTGTCTCTTTAAGAGCCGCACGGATACTATTTACTGTTACACAAGTATTTGTTTGATTATTAATATAAAGCACACAGTCGCTGCAGGAATATAGCTGTCTCTTTAAGAGCACGGATCCTATTTACTGTTACACAAGTATTTGTTTGATTATTAATATAAAGCACACAGTCGCTGCAGGAATATAGCGCGCTGTCTCTTTAAGAAAAAAAACAGTCATAAGGGTCAATTGAGAGTTATGCATCACTGAAAGCTGAATAAATCATATTTCCATTGATGTATGGTTTGGACAATATTTGAAAGTCTGGAATCTGAGGGTGCAAAAAAAAAATCTAAATATTGAGAAAATCAATAATCACCAAGCGTCCGATCGCTACCACTTTGTTTATTTAAACGGGGAGTCATCTCAATTATCACCAGTAAAGTATGGAGTACCACAAGGATCTGTCCTAGGTCCTCTATTATTTTCATTATATATGTTGCCCCTTGGTAATATTATTAGAAAATACGGGATTAGTTTCCATTGTTATGCTGATGACACTCAACTATATATCTCAACAAAACCAGATGAAACCTCTAAACTATCTAAGCTAACAGAGTGTGTTAAAAATATAAAAGTAATTTTCTCCTATTAAATTCAGATAAGACCGAGATATTACTTATTGGACCTAAAGACAGTACACAGAATCTCTTGGACTAGACGGATGTAATGTTCCTTCCTCTACAGTTAAACATCTGGGTGTTATATTAGACAGCAACCTATCTTTTGAAAATCATATTTCCAATGTTACAAAAACAGCATTCTTCCATCTTAGAAACATTGCCAAGCTACGGAACATGTTAAGTGTTTCAGATGCAGAAAAGTTAGTTCATGCATTCATGACCTCTAGACTGGACTATTGTAATGCACTGCATCTTCAATAAACAAGCTACAGATAGTACAAAATGCTGCGGCTAGAGTCCTTACCAGGTCAAGAAAATATGACCATATTACTCCAATTTTACAGTCTCTGCACTGGCTACCTATTAAGTTTCGTATCAGTTACAAAATATTATTACTTGCCTATAAGGCCCTAAATGATTTAGCTCCTGCGTACCTAACTAATCTTCTATCACGCTACAATCCAACCCGCTCCCTAAGGAACTAAACTCTGGACTCTTGGTAGTACCTCGGATAGCAAAGTCCACTAAAGGAGGGAGAACTTTTTCATATCTGGCTCCTAAACTCTGGAATATCCTTCCTGATAACGTTCGGGGTTCAGACACACTCTCTCTGTTTAAATCTAGATTAAAGACGCATCTCTTTAGCCAAGCATTCATATAATGCATCTCACAATCTTGTACTGCCAGTCTATCTGAACAAATGCACATTATTATGCTTTAGCTTGGGTTATACTGATAATTTCATCCAGGGTTATTCCTGGATGGAGCAGCTGCTACGCTAATTGTCTTACTGTTTCTATGTTTCTGGATGAACATCCCATAATTACACAAGCTTCAGTCTGGATCCAACCCTTAAACGATTGAGATGACCGAACACCTGAGAAGAGACGATGACAACCCCTCCGAGGACCTCCGAGAAAGCCAACCATCAGCGATTATACTGACTTAACCAAAGTCTGCCATAAATGGAGGATCAGCACCTGGAGACAACCTCTACAGCCCCTACAGCCCTGACCGTCAGCGGAGTCTAGGACACATAGATGAGCCCCAGAGACAGATCTCCAGTGAGGACCTCGTCACCTAGACATCCATCGGGGAAAGACCCCTGGAACCAGTGGACCACTTACACTCTGACTTTGCTGCAGCTGGAACAAACTACTGATTCGTCTGGCCGGAGGAACTGGCCCCGACTGAGCCTGGTTTCTCCCAAGGTTTTTCTCCATTCTGTCACCGGCGATGGAGTTTAGGTTCCTTGCCGCTGTCGCCTCTGGCTTGCTCAGTTGGGGACACTTCATTTCAACACAATCATCGACTTGATTGCACAGATATTATTTAAACTGAACTAAGCTGGACAATGCCATTACTAAATTCAATAATGAAATGCATTCAGCAGATAATTGAGTGTTAAATCCTGTCATTATTGACACATTTGCCTATTTTGATATTGTGCAGTGCTTTGTTACAATTTGTATTGTTAAAAGCGCTATATAAATAAAGGTGACTTGACATAGATAACGTTATAATCCGTGTTGTGTTCGGTCTCCGAGCGCATGCACAGTAATGACAAGAGCATGTTCTCGGTCACGCTTTTTACAACAATACATCTAATTAACTTACTTAAATCAAGCACGGCACATTTACTAAAGTCTCCTTGCATGATTTGCACATGAAGTTGGGCTTTTATAAATAACAGGGCGCAATAATAATCACGATTACTGTGTTTTCATAATCGCTGGAAACTAGTTTGGATTAATTGCACAGCCCTACAACACTCGTATTATCAGGTTTGAAGTCCGTTATTTCTATCTTGTGTCAGTACGAAACATGCATTTAGCCATTCATTGTAATAATCCGGTGATATTTTAATCTGCTCATCATCAGTCTGTCCAAGCCGTTCACACAGAATATATTTATCACATTTTCTATATCACATCGATCATGTCTCGCACAAGAGAGTCGTGAGAGAGAAAGCGTGTTAAATTAATGCAAGTTCAACTTTAAAAAAACAAGTTGAGACTTTTCTGCATCTCATGTTTTTAAATTAAAAGTACTGTTTGTGATTGGTTTTCAGCCCTTTGTATTAAACTATGCATGCATAATGCAATAGTTTCTAATTGCAACTTAATTATATATATGGTTTATAAACATTATGCATTTTTTCACAGATAAAGAAACGTGCATTTGTCATATTTTTGGCCTCAGGAGAGAAGACAAAGCTTTTCCCTCTCAAACTGAAATTATGCATTTTAAATTCATATTTTTGCACAAAATTAGAGTTTTTCAGCCATGTTTGTTCACGTGCCAGCGCTGACCTTGAGAGCGGCTTCGTCGACGCACTGGAACTCCACCTCGGACGTCTCTTTCTCGGACAGGTTTCCGGTGAACATGGCCTTGAAGTACGGGCTGATGCTGGCCAGCACCACCTTGTGCGCGTGGATCTTGGCGTCTCCGACCCGCAGCACGATGTCGCAGAGCTCGTGGTCCTGCCGCAGGAGCTGGAGACCCTGCAGGAGCTGCTCGGAGTGAGGACGCGCCAGGCTCGCAAACATGTACGGCTTGGCCTGCTGCTCCATCTGACACACACAGAGAGAGACACACACACACACAGAGAGAGAGAGAGAGAGAGACACACACACACACACAGAGAGAGAGAGAGAGAGAGAGAGAGAGAGAGAGAGAGAGAGAGAGAGAGACAGACACACACACACAGAGACAGACAGACAGACAGACAGACAGACAGACAGACAGACAGACAGAGAGAGAGAGAGAGACCAGGTTAGGAAATTAAGATGTGTGCATCATCTGAAAGATGAATAAATAATATTTCCATTGATGTATGGTTTGGACAATATTTGTAAATCTGGAATCTGAGGGTGCAAAAAAATCTAAATATTGAGAAAATCATCTTTAAAGTTGTTCAAATGAAGTTCTTAGCAATGCATATTAATAATCAAAATATACTAAATACTAAATGTCTTCATGGAACTTGATCTTAATATCTAATGATTTTTGGCATAAAATAAAACTGTATAATTTTGACTCATACAATGTATTGTTGTCTATTGCTACAAATATAGCTGTGCTGCGTATGACTGCAGGGACATAAGAACTTCAGATGTTTATACAGTCAAACCAAATATTATTCAGACAGCAGATATAGTTTTTGATATTTTTACTAGCGGGTGCAGGACGCTATAGTTCATTTATGTAAGTGAGGAGAGCAAAATAAAGTCAACAGTGACATATTATACCCATAAATTATTCATACAGTGTAAAATATGGGAGCAAAATTTTTTTGAGTGGAACATGTTTTTCTTTAATTACTAATGAGATATTTTTAATCCACAAATGAAGTCAAATGAAGCATCGCTTGGTGATTGGAGCTAAAATGGTTTGATATTTAATTTAACAGCTTCAACAGAATTCATTACATACCTTTCTATCAAAGTTATCTGACTTCATCAAGATTCATTCGTTAAGTTCTTCTCATATTTTATTATCATTTTCTAAACTACAGCCAATAAACCGTGATATGTGACCCTGGACCACCAAACCAGTCATAAGTGTACATTTTTCGAAATTGAGATTTATGCATCATCTGAAAGCTGAATAACTAATATTTCCATTGATGTATGGTTTGGACAAAATTTGGAAATCTGGTGCAAAAAAATCTAAATATTGAGAAAATCATCTTTAAAGTTGTTCTTAGCAATGCATATTACTAATCAATAATTAAGTTTATGATAAGAAATGTACTAAATATCTTCATGGAACATGATCTTAATATCCTAATGATTTTTGTCATAACAGAAACATGTATAATTTTGACTCATACAATGTATTGTTTTATAGCTGTGCTGCAGAAACACACATAATGTGAGAAATGTTGAGTAAAGGTAGGTTTGGGTGTTTGTGAGGAAGTTTAATGACTCAGAGTAATTATCTTATGAGAGGTTATGACTCGGTTCATGAGGGACATTAACCTCCCCGAAGATCATCAGATGAACAAACAGCAGCAGAAACACTTCAGCGATCTCTCCGAGCCACAAACACACAAACACACAATTACCCCAACGATCACTCTCACCCTCAGAAAACACCGGAAGAATAAACAGATAACACTTATTCATCTCATGACTGGGAGATTATTTCTTCAATTCTGGGAAAAAGTAAGACGTGCAAGAAACTAATAACTGCAAGATAAAACTTATATAAATACAGTATATGCACATAGATGTATATATACACATCATTAAAATATTATTATGTGCAATTCATTAATGCTGCAATTTAAATGCTAAATATATATTTTATTACAATACCAGAATAAGGTACGTAACTAATAAAATAGATGACTATAGAAAATATTATATATATATATTCTCAATAGTGACGTCATTATGGTCAGTTTAATTAATACTGTAAAAAAACAATTAAACCAACATTAATTTAGTAATTATTTACTGAATGTACATCATAACAATGTACAAATATTTCACAATTTAAATGATAAATATATATTTTTCATGCATTGCATCGATGAGAATTAGGTGGAAATCTGCTGAATTATGAAAATAATAATTAAAATACTAATGATACTAAACATTGGCTTGTTTATTTGATTTAAGAAACACATTATTTGTTATTCTGTGCTTTTGATTTTGAGCTGAAATATGAGAGATTGGTCCAGAAACGATACGATAAGCTAATAACCGCAAACTACTAATTAAAAGATTAATAACTCATAACTACAAGATGCAAAACTCATAATTACAAGATGCAAAACTCATATTCAACTCTGATAGTCAGAGCTGGACAAAAAATGAAAACGGTAAGATATAAACTTAAAATTAAGATACACATTATTTTCTTTATATATCTTTTCTAAATATTTACAATTTCGGTCTTATTTTGAATACTTGCGTTGTTGTTTATTACTGTGATATTGTATGTCATCTCATTCCCTGCCTTATTTAAATGCTATGTTACTGTTTGCTGCTGTAATATTTCTTATCATTGCCTGTTTTCCATACAATGCTATGTTAATATTGCATGTAATGTAATTGTCAGGCATGAATCATCAGCTCGGAGGAGCTTCTTCAAATCACACTGTGTTTCTGTGCTCCCTACACACTACTGCCTCTCAAATAGCATCGTTTAAGTGTGTCCTCGACCCCTACCTAGACAGCAGAGGCTCAACACTGCTGCTGTGCACGTGTGCTGCAACAGCTGCTGTCTAGACACGACACACACGCGCGCGCGCACGCTCCCTATGTAGACAGCATCACTAGTGCACTCGGTTTGACACACATCCACCAGCAGCAGAAATCAGAGCAGGAGTGTTGAGTGACAGCATCAGAGATCACAGTCATCTCCAGACAGCGCACTCATCTTCATCAATCAGCTGATATTAATAAATAAAACTGCTCGTTTCGTGCTAGCATTAGCATCAGAGCTCGGCTCGGCTCAGGACAAACGCGGACTTACCGCGCATTTACACCCTGTCAGGTGTTCATATAGTGAGGTAAAGTGCAGAAATAAAGCCGTTATACAGCGTTTACCTGTGTGCCTGGATGATTTCTGGCAGTTTGAAGCGCAACACGGCCGCGACTGTCAGGAAAACAAACACAAATCAGCGCCTGCGTCACTTCCGGGAAATAAAAGTCTCTGACGCGCCCGCGCTTTTAAATAACGACTGCGATTTAAAAATCACGGGTGCAGGTGTGTGTGTATTAAATAATATAATAATAATATTAAATTAAATTATTATGCGCATTTATTAGTAGTGAAAAAGTATAATCAAAATAATAAGCCTTTTAATTTTTTTTGTTTTTAAATTACCTTTTATATTTTACTCTTGATGCCGAAATAACAAGACTATTTCTGAAATAAATAACCGTGTTTGTTTGTTTGTTTTCCACGCACCGTGTTGCACCAGATTAACTCTAAAACTACTGTGTAAATATTTAAAGCAAACAAATGTTTATTTTGATTAAAAAAAAGCATTGTTGTCTCTCTGTTCACATTCAAATGTGTCCGTTACTCTAACGAACTACACCTCCCACAATGCACCGCGCCCGCCAGCAAGTGTGGGGTCAGAGGGCGCGTCACCATGGCAGCGGCTGGTTGTGACATCACCGCCATTTTGCCACAACAGTGTTGTGATGGAAGCAGAGAGAAAATCCGAATCCGACAGAAAAGCACCGAAATACAGACGCGAAGCAGAGCGAGCCGGTTCGGCGGATCAGACCGAATCGAACCGAATCTGGACGGGCGTCGTTCGGAGTCGGAGCGATCTCCGATAACAGGTTTGATTTTCACTGAAACGTGGACAACATTCCAGTCAGTTTCGTGTGTAAATCATGCTCTGGTGTTTTAAAAATAGCTACACTTAATTAATTCCGACGCGGTGTTGTCTATTTGCTAGAAAACCGCGAAAATACAAAAACAAACGTCTGATGTGATGAATGAGGTTAATTAAAGCTGCAGAATCACCTCACTGTCTTATAACGCGTATATATGTGAGGGAATGATCGAGTTAGTGCTGTAGAAGAGCCACCGGTGGTTTTCCCGCCGAATAATTAACGATTATTCGTCGTTAATCGGAGTATTGACAATGAAAACCAGTCATTTCTGTGGGTTTGTGTTGAGCTGTTAAATATAGCAGGACTTGTTCTGGTGTTTGGCAGCAGCTGCTCTCTATTTTACCATCTCAGCTGCTTCAGAGGAGTCAAAAATGAGCTTTTATGACCGACACACAGCTGTCTAATTACGTTACTTGGTTACTTTTTATGGAAAGTAATGTTACGATATTGCATTACTCCCTAAAAAAGTTACTAATTACGTTACTTGGTTACTTTTTATGGAAAGTAATGCGTTACAATATTGCGTTTTTAGATTTTAATGTTACAATTAAATGTGATTTTGACCCTTTTTACACATAATATTTAGGCTTACATTATTATATTCCCTTTATAGCCTTTAATATGTATTGTGTCATTGGACAACATTGAGTGGTATGTAAAATATACATATTAAATAAAAAATAATCTAGATAAAAAAGACGAAAATACCGAGATATATACCATGTATAATGTGACCAAAAATACCGAGATAATAATTTTTCACCATATTGCTAAACCGTAGCTCATACATTTAGATCTAAAGGGCCTCATTATAACATGTTGCGCAGAAACCATCCTAAATCTGATTTTACGATCATCTCTCGAATATGCGTACGTGTGATTCATACTGAACGTACGAACAGAAACCCGTGCACGCGTCTCTTTCTGATGTGAAATCTATGAATCGCGAATTATCTTGAGCTTGTGCGCAACTGAATGGTTTCAGCTCTCTGCCTTGCAAACAACTCCTAATGAATGTCATTAAAGGTGCACTAAGCGATTTTTGCCAAACGATGTTAATATTTGAAAGTAGTGCTGGGCCATTTAGCAAAATAAATTGAATTGCAATTTTTATTTGTTTTTACATTTGACCGAATCGTGATTTTTGTATTTATTTTTTTACATTTGATTGAATCGCAATGTTTTTTTTTTTTTTTTTATATATATATTTTTACATTTGACCGAATCGCGATTTGTTTTCTTTTTTTTTTTTTTTATATATATATTTTTACATTTGACCGAATCGCGATTTGTTTTCTTGTTTTTATTTTTTATATATATATTTTTACATTTGACCGAATCGCGATTTGTTTTCTTGTTTTTTTTTTTATATATATATTTTTACATTTGATCGAATCGCAATTTTTTTTAATATATATTTTTTTACATTTGACCGAATCACATTTTTGAATGTATTTATTTTTTTGTAGATTTGACAGAATCGTGTTTTTAAAAAAAATTATAAATTACATTTGACCGAATCGTAAATTTTATTTTGTAATTATTAATTTTTTATTACATTTGACCGAATCACGTTTTTTTTTTTTTAGATTTTTTTTTTTTGTCAACTTGAAAATGTGACTACAACATGATTCAAGTCAAGTCAAGTTCAAGTCAAGTTGAGCTTTATTGTCATTCCACTACATGTGTGGACATATAGTGGGACGAGATGTCGTGCCTCACAGGACCACGGTGCTACATAAATACAGATATACAACACGAAGTAAAACAGTATAAACCTATACACAAACTAACCTACTGTCAGCTTTGACTATACATATGCTATATATAAAAGTGGTTACCTATACATAAACTAAAAAACAGGAAACAAAAAATACAAACTGTACAAAAAATACAAACTGTACAACTGTGCAGATGACTTCAAATACTGTACATGTGCAAAAGAGAGACATTCAAGCAGCTGGCTGGGGAACAGTGTAAGGTGATTTGTGGTGCATGAGCCAGTAAACATACATACATTACAGTCGTATATTACAGTCAGTCTTTTGTGGGATTTGGACACACAATGGTGTGTGAAAGTGTCTAGTGCATGTGTGTGTTGCTACAGGTGGCTTGTGCAGGCCCGCTCACCTGAATTCCACAGAGATAAAAGTTTAACAGTTTTTTCCTGAGATGTGGTAAGGTGGGGGGTTGTTTGGGGTTTCAGAGAGGGCGGTGTGATGTGAGTTCAGGGCTCTCACAGCCTGGGGAAAAAGCTGTTTAGCAGTCTGGCGGAGCGGGCTCTGATACTCCGCACCGTCTACCTGAGGGTAGGAGCTGGAAGAGACTGTGGGAGGGTGGGTGGGGTCCTCCACGATACTTTTTGCTTTGCTGGAGCATCGTAAGGAAAATGTCCAGGATGGAGGAGAGGGGCACCAATGATTTTTGCAGCGGTGTTCACTGTCCGCTGGAGGGTCTTGCGGTCTGCTGCACAGCAGTTTCCGTACCAGACAGTGATGCAGCTGGTCAGCACGCTCTCAATGGTACCCCTGTAGAAGGTGGTGAGGATGGGTGGAGGGAGGCTTGCTCTTTTCAGCCGGCGGAGAAAGTGTAGGCGCTGTTGTGCCTTCTTGGAGATAGACTTGGTGTTGGTAGTCCAGGTGAGGTCCTCTGTGATGTGCACCCCAGGAATTTAGTGCTGCTGACTCTCCACAGTCGAGGTGTCGATGGTCAGTGGGGGGTGGTCAACAGAGTTTCTCCTGAAGTCCATCACAACCTCCTTTGTCTTCTCCACATTGAGGGACAGGTTGTTAGCGCCACACCATTCAGCCAGCTGTGCCACTTCCTCTCTGTAGTGCGTTTCATCGTTGTTGCTGATGAGACCTACCACTGATGTGTCATCGGCGAACTTGATGATGTGGTTGGAGCTGAACTTGGCAGTGCAGTGGGTCAGCAGCGTGAAGAGCAGCGGGCTGAGCACACAGCCCTGTGGGGCCCCTGTGCTCAGTGTGGTAGTGCTCGAGGTGTTGTGGCCGACCAACTGACTGAGGTCTTCCGGTTAAAAGTCCAGGATCCAATTGCAGAGGGAGTTGTTGAGGCCCAGCAGGCTTAATTTATTGATGAGCTGTTGTGGGATTATTGTGTTGAATGCTGAGCTGAAGTCGATGAACAGCATTCTAACATATGAGTCTTTATTTTCTAGGTGGGTAAGAGCCAGGTGGAGGGTGGAGGAAATTGCATCATCCGTAGAGCGGTTTGGGCGGTATGCAAACTGGAGCGGATCGAGTGTGTTGGGGAGGCTGGTTTTGATGTTGTGCATGACTAGCCTCTCAAAGCACTTCATTATGATTGAGTCAGTGCTATGGGACGGTAGTCATTTAGACAGGACACAGGTGATTTTTTTGGTACCGGTATGATTGTCGTGGATTTGAGACATGTGGGGATGACTGCCTGGCTCAGCGAGATGTTGAAGATATCTGTTAGGACATCTGTCAGCTGTTCAGCACAGTCTTTCAGTACGCGGCCAGGTATATTGTCAGGACCCGCAGCCTTGCGTGGGTTAATCCTAGATAGGGTCTTCCTTACGTCGGCTGGAGACAGACAGAGTGCCTGGTCGTTGGGAGGTGTGGGCAGTTTTTGTGCAGATGTGTTGTTCTGCATTTCAAACCGTGAATAAAAGTGGTTGAGTGCATCTGGGAGGGATGTGTCGTCGTCACAGGCCTGTGGCGGGGGCTTGTAGTCAGTGATGGTCTGAATGCCTTGCCACAGGCTCCGTGTATCTCTGCTGTTTGTGAATTGATTATTGATTTTATTTCCATATAACTGCTTTTGCATTTTTGATGCCACGGGACAGATTGGCTCTTGCTGTTTTGAGGGCCGCTTTATCTCCTGATCTGAACGCTTCATCTCTGGTTTTTAGCAGCCCACGAACCTCTGCTGTCATCCATGGCTTCCGGTTTGCACGTGTGGTGATGGTCTTGGTGACTGTCACATCATCAATGCAGTATTTGATGTAAGCAGTCACAGTTTCAGTGTACTCCTGCAGGTCTGTATGGTTATTATAGGTGGCGCCTCTTTAAACATGTTCCAGTCTGTGTCCTGGAAGCAGTCCTGCAGTGCTGAGGTAGCATTGTCTGGCCATACCGTGATCTGCTTTTGAACCGGTTTGGCCAGTTTGAGAAGCGGTCTGTATGCTGGGATTAGCATAACAGAGATGTGGTCAGTATCCGAGGTGGGGGCGGGTTCGGCTTTGTATGCGTGTTTCACTGTTGTGTAAACAAAGTCCAGTGTGTTATTTCTTGTTGCAAAGTTCACATGTTGGTAGAACTTTGGTAAAACTGTCTTTAAGTTAGCGTGGTTGAAGTCGCCGGCTATGATGAAAAAGCCGTCGGGGTTATTTGTTTGTTGTTCGCTGATGGCGCTGTACAGTTCACGGCGTCCTTAGCATTTGCACACGGGGAATGTACACCGCGACAATAACAATGGCCGTGAACTCGCGGCAGATAGAACGGTCGGCATTTCACAACCATAAACTCCACCAGCGATGAACAGTGTTTTGATAATACCGCTGCATTGTTACACCATTCTTTGTTGATATACACACACAAGCCACCCCCGCGAGTCTTACCAGACAGTGATGAATCTCTGTCCGCTCGGCAGCAGGTTAGTCCGTGCAGCTGAATGGCGGAGTCCGGGATGTTGTCGTTAAGCCATGTTTCAGTGAAAACAAACACACAACAATCCCTTGTCTCATGCTGTGTAGACCGGCTGAGTTTAATTAAGTCCAGTTTGTTTTCCAGAGAGCGAACGTTTGAGAGCATTAGTGATGGAATTGCTGGACTAGTTGGATTAGCCCTTAGCCTAGCTCGAATACCTCCACGCTTGCGCTTCTGTCCTCTCTCACACCGGCGCGCGCCGCCAGCGGGTAGCATCAGTAGGCGAGGCCGCGGTCTCGGGTCCGGCTTCAGCAGCAGACAGAGGCCTTGTAGCTTCTCAGTAGTCGCCAGTGAAAGCTGATGTTTGTACACATTGTCGATATCCAGGAGGCTCTGGCGATCATAGATGTGTTTCCGGGTGTTTGTCTTTTGATTTTTCAATAAAGTCAGACAGTTTGAAGACGAGGAGACAAGACTAACAGACATAAAAACACCGTTTTTAGGACCCGGAGTAGCCGCTGCGTCCGAACGCGCCGCCATCTTGGATAGGAACTTCAAGTAGCTGTTTCTTTATTAACCCTCTAGTTCTATTCCAAGTGCAGGACACATGAAGTTGTCAACATGATGTAAATGTTTTCCACGTGAAAGACGTTTTTACAAATATGAGCGCTGGTGTGGATTTAAGCGTACGCACACTCTATAAGATCAAACCTGAGGCCCGATGTCTTCTGTTGATTTCAGGTCTGTCGCCGCATCATGTGACGCTTCCCGTCCCTCATCACCATGACCGATTCCCGTGCGTCCCTGGCTCCGTCCCGGCACCATCCATGATGAATTATGGGCTGATTCCTCAGAAGTTACACGCTCAGCTCCTGGACCACCAGAACTATCAGAACCGGACCAGCGGCGTGGATGAGCTGAAGAACGTCCTCCATGAGCTGGATCTCCAGCAGGTCTCCTCCGGCAGCATCGTGGAGTTCATCCAGTTCTTACGCAAGCTCCTGGACGACAGCAACTTCAAGGTGCTGTACGGCGCGCTGCAGCTCATCAACCTGCTGATCGAGAAGCTGGACTGCGATGTGGAGCGCTATTATAAGGAGATCGTGGGCGTGACGGTGCGAGCGCTGGGCGACTCGCGTAACGTCACGCGGCACGAGTACTTGAACGTCTTCAGGCAGCTGATGAGGATGGTGGGGCCGCAGAAGGTTCTGGATCTGGTGTTGGCTCAGCTCAAGCATAGGAACTCCAGGGTTCGAGAGGACGCCGTTAACATCATCACGGCCGCCATGCTAACGCACCCGCGCAAGGACTTCGACATCCCCGGCCTGTGCGCAGAAGCGGCGCCGGCGCTCGCCGACAGCAAGAAGAAGGTGCGTCACGCGGCTCTGGAGCTCTTCGCCGTCTTCGACTACTGTCTGGACACGGGTAAGAATAGGCGCGATTACCTAAACCCTATATCACGATGTTAGTACTTGCTAGTGCTGTCAAGCGATTAATCGCGATTAATCGCATCCAAAATAAAGGTATTTGTTTACATTATTGTGTATATTATGTATATAAATAAATACACATGCATAGAATTAGTGCTGCATGATTATGACAAAAATCATAATTGTCGATTATTCCTTTAAAATTGCGATTATTAATGACGATTATCACAATTATGTTTATGCCATTGTTTGATGCAACCATATTTTGAGATGAAAAAAATTCTACTTTTGTTGCTTTATAAGCCTCAAATGTGAACTGTACATTGGTTTCTTCTTTAAATAAAAAAGTTAAAATATACATGCTATTATAATGCTATACTAAAATTATAACATGTAGAAGGAAAAGAACACAACTTAAACACAGAATAACATAAATGGATTCTGAACGATTAATTGCTGATTTGAACGATTACGTAATTGTAATTATGATTAGAAATTGTATAGAGTATATATCTTATATAATAGAGTATATATCTAAATGTGCATATATTTTATATTATACATAAATATGTTTAATATATAAACATAACATATTTTTCTTAAATATATACATGCATGTGAGTGTATTTGTATATACATAATAAATATACACATACACACATATATATGTGACCCTGGAGCACAAAAACAGGCTTAAGTGTACATTTTATGAATTTGAGATTTATGCATCATCTGAAAGCTGAATAAATAATATTTGCATTGATGTATGGTTTGTTATGATTGAACAATATTTGTAAATCTGGAATCTGAGGGAGCAAAAAAATCTAAATATTGAGAAAATCATCTTTAAAGTTGTTCAAATGAAGTTCTTAGCAATGCATATTAATAATCATACATTACGTTTATCATAGGAAATGTACAAAATATCTTCATAAAACATAATCTTAATATCCTAATGATTTTTGGCATAAAATAAAAAAATGTATAATTTTGACCCATACAATGTATTGTTGGCTATTGCTACAAATATACCCCAGCGACTTCAGACTGGTTTTGTGCTCCAGGGTCACATATATTATGTAAATAAAACGTTTTATTTTGGATGCGATTAATCGTTTGATAGCACTACTAGCCAAGAATTGTCGACCCAAAATGCATTTTCGTTTTTTATCCGAAAGCGAAAAGGGACGAAAATATATATATATATATAATAATATTCATGACGCGCCACACCGCCCGGCAGTGTTCAGTGCTAACAGAAGCAATCAATATTGTCGTATTAAAACCTAAAAACTTTATAAATACTACATACACACATTTTTTTTTTAAATGAAGTAATTCAATAAAAATGACAAATGCATACAACAAAATTTCAAAACTTAACATTTAAATGAAGACAAAAATTAAATACTAAAATAAAAATATACTGTTTAAATACTAAAATTAAAATATATAACAAATAAAACTACATTAGAACTGCTACTACTATTACAATCTTGTATCCTGCATTAATCTCTTTTATAAGATGAGGCAGCATCATATATCGGCTGCCCTGATTTCTGAGCATCGGCATCGGCCTGAGAAAAACCCATGTTGGTCGACCTCTAGACGCTAGTCCGGTTACTCATGTCTGGCGGTGTACTCTAGGTAAGAAGCAGCCGCTCACGAAGGCCGTGGATCGCGTGGAGCTCGCCGGAGACGCCGAGGGCCTGATGGCTGCGGTACAGGCGCGGAGAGCACGGCACATTCTCCCTCGGCTCTCCGCCGACGGCACCGTCGAGTACGCGCTCCTTCTTCCCAGACCGGGACAGAGGCGGACGCCTCAGCTGGGCTCCGGGGCCGATCTGGACTGGGTTCTGAACGGAGGCCGCAGGGTTCACAGCTCTCGCTCAGACGTGGATCTGACGGATAACACGCCTCAGCAGAGGAGGATGGTGAGCGCCGGGAAAGGGAAGAACAAACTGCCCTGGGAGAGATCGGCCCTCTCTGTGGAGCTCCAGAGCAACGGAAAGACACCTGAGCAGGTGAGCGATGACATCATCATCAGCACACACACCTGAGATCAGCGGCGCTCTCGGAAACCCTATAAAGCCACGGTTTGACCTCTAAAAGACCAAACTCTGCTGTCACACTCAATCTTCTGAGTGTGTATCCAGTAAAAGCTCTTTAGTGTAATTGTGTTCAGCTGCTTCAGAGCCAAATCTGAACTAGTTTTGATCAGAATAACTGCAGCCATATCTCCAGATCAACACTTTCTGAAGACGCTCATAGTGTGTGTGTGTGTGTGTGTGTGTGTGTGTGTGTGTGCGTGCGTGCCAGTGTGTTTGTGTGTGTGTGTGTGTGACCGTCAGAACAGCTCTCATGACGTTATTGAGTGTGTGTGTGTGTGTGTGTGTGTGTGTGTGTGTGTGTGTGTGTGTGCTGCGTGCGTGCCAGTGTGTGTGTGTGTGTGTGTGTGTGTGTGTGTGTGTGTGTGTGACCGTCAGAACAGCTCTCATGACGTTATTGAGTGTGTGTGTGTGTGTGTGTGTGTGTGTGTGTGTGTGTGTGACCGTCAGAACAGCTCTCATGATGTGATTGAGTGTTTGTGTGTGTGTGTGTGTGTGTGTGTGTGTGTGTGTGTGTGTGTGTGTGTGTGACCGTCAGAACAGCACTCATGATGTGATTGAGTGTTTGTGTGTTGTGACTGAGTGTGTTGCGTTGTGGCGCTTGTGTGTGTGTGTGTGTGTGTGTGTGTGTGACCGTCAGAACAGCTCTCATGACGTGATTGAGTGTGTGCATGTGTGTGTGTGTGTGACCGTCAGAACAGCTCTCATGACGTGATTGAGTGTGTGTGTGTGTGTGTGTGTGTGTGTGTGTGTGTGTGTGTGTGTGTGTGACCGTCAGAACAGCTCTCATGACGTGATTGAGTGTGTGTGTGTGTGTGTGTGTGTGTTTCCTAGCAACACTCCAAGACTTCATATGAGAGATGAGCAAACACCAGCAGCACACGGAGACTCTTTGTTCGATGATGTTTGTCAAATCAGTGTTTGGCCAGACTGAAAACTGGCTTGTTTCTTCTTCATGTGCGAACATTTCAAGATTCCTAAACCAAGATATATTTACCGGAGAAGCAAAATCAAAGATATGAAGGGAAATGATCAAGTTAAAACAAGAATCAGAGACAGAAAAATCAACTTTATTCAACAGGGAATGTTATCAGCACTCATTTGTAAACGCACTTAATTTTGATCAATCTCTCAAAACGGTGACTGTATCTTGATTTAAGAATATCTAGATGTTTGTAGAAAGCAAGACAAGGAAAAGCAGCAGTCACTGTCGTGTCTGTCGAGAGGGTTTTCAAGCGTGTGATCTCCGGTTGAG
>CM050428.1:28224319-28226819 GCA_027564155.1 Gymnocypris eckloni scoliostomus
TATGAACCATTTCTGATTATTATCAGTGTTGAAAACAGTCGTGCTGCACAATATTTCTGTGGAAACTGATACATTTTATTCTTCAGGGTTCACAGATGAATAGAAAGTTCAAAAGAACAGCGTTTCTCTGAAATAGAAATCTACTGTAACATCATAAATGTCCTCACTGGCACTTTTCATCAATATAAAGGGACAAAAAATGATTGATTTGTTGTTAAATGTGTCTTATCTCAGACTCCATTAGTTTGATTATATTTATGTAGAAAGCAGCTATATTACTTTGTACACAAGGATATAATAACTAAATAAATGCAGCTTTAGTGACTTCTCTCACAGACATTATAATGTTAATCATCAGTAATGTACACACTGCAGAAAATGATCATATTTGTGTGGTTTTCTGTATAAACGTGAGCCTCTCTGTGAAAACACAGCTTAAGTCATTTATTGGCGATTTGCTGTTTTCTACAAAAAAAAAACATGCTTCATATGATTTTGTGAAAATTAACCTTTATATCTTTAATATTGACTGAGTACGGTCATGTCAACGATTGAAATTAATGGTAGAAATCAAACTTTGATGCTTGTTTTCTCATAATTAGACTTCACACACATATCTATTTTATATATTTTGTCTTGTTTTATGAAACAAATATCAACATTTTGTTAGTTTTTGCTTCAAACAAGTACAAATATCTGCTAATGGGGTGATACAAATATCTTGTTAAGTGTTGAATTAAGATTATTTTTCTCACCCCATTATGTTTTGAACAAAATTAGGATATTTGTTTCATAAAACAAGACTTTAAGTCATGTTACACGTCAAGTAAACGCATCTTAGTTCCAGAATGACTAGATATTTGTATTAGAAAACAAGACACAGTCATATTTTGCCCTGCGGAATGGTTTTTGATGTAATAATGCCCCGTGTTTCTCTCAGGATCTCAGCAGGCCGTGTCTAAGTCGAGCGCTCGTGACATGTCGGAGGGCGTGATCGGACGAGGTCAGTTCTCTGCTGGTTTACTGACCGCTCTGAAGCCGTCTCATCCCGCTCTCATCCCTTCATCCCTCATGTGTGCAGGCGTGTTCGGTCCGGTCGTTCTGCCCAGTCGTCTCAGTGTGCCGTCTTCTCCAGAGCAGGGCGACTCGGCCGGTAAACACGGTCGTGATCCTCCGTCGGTCGTGTACGGACACGTGTTGACCAGCGCACTCGTCGAGTCTGACGCCAGTCCAGAACCGGAGGAGCTGCCGGTCACTCAGGTGCGTCTCAAACAGGTCCACTTCCAGAAGAACACCTCATGATGATTTGACTCACTCCTTTGTTCTCCAAGATCTTCATATCTTTCTCCTGTCGCAAATAAATCAATGTTTTTCTCCATATAGTGGACTTCAATGGTGGCCCAGTTCAAAATGCAGCTCCAAAACGATTGGTCGTTTTCTGTAACAAATATTATTTACACCTTTTAACCACAAATGCTGGGCTTGCTCTGCGATGCATGTCACGCGCGGTTAGTTCCTCGTCCTTGTACTTCGGTTCAAATCTGTCGTTTTGTGACCCTGGACGACGAAACCAGTCATTACTGTACATTTTTCGAAATTGAGATGTATGCATCATCTGCATAAATATATGTTTGTTATGATCGGACAATATTTGGTAAATCTGAGCATGCAAAATATTGAGAAAATCACCTTTAAAGTTGTTCAAATTAAGTTCTTAGAAATGCATATTAATAATCAATAATTAAGCTCTAAAATATTTATGGTAAGTAAATAAGTACCATATGCATCCGACGTTTAGCTAACGGTCCGAGAGCCAGACGTCTGAGACCACACCTGACCTTTCCAACATCACCCTTAATAAAGACGCGCAGCGCAAAGATAACGCTAGCCCAGCATTTGTGGTTTAAAAGTATAGAAATATATATATTTTTCCAGAAGATGTCAGATCGCTTCACTAGATAAGGCACCGTATTCCTCAGCTGGGAGTTCTTTGAAACTGCATTTTGAACTTTTAAATCATTGGCCACCGTTGAAGTGCACTATATGAGTAAATCATCAGGAGATGGACTGAGTCACGTGATCTGTGTGCGTTACAGGACCGAGTCCGACTCTCCAAGATGCATCAGCGGCGTCTAGACCCCACGAGACGCCGCGTGCTCGTCGACCCTGTGAAAGGTGAAAGGTCAACCGCAGTGACGGCCGTCGCTCATCTGTCGTCTCTGTGCTCACCGCTTCTGTTTGTTTCCAGACGCGAGTCTGAACGGATGCGAGTCGCTCTCTGATGAGTCTCCCTCCAGCCCAAGCCCCGCCCATCAGCCCGCCCCCCCGACCAGCCCGGCCAATAGGAACGCAGCGCCACGGCTGAGACGAGTGTCTAGTCTGAACCGCACCAGACCGCCAGCGTCACACGGCTCCGGTGAGAGAGAAAATATACACACCATCTACTTCAGACTTTATATATATATATGTATTTATTTATTCAGCAAGAATGCATGAAATT
>CM050428.1:28229319-28231819 GCA_027564155.1 Gymnocypris eckloni scoliostomus
CTGAACTTCCTGCGTAGTTTGGCTCAGTATCATCCAGACGTGCTCACGAGCCGGATTCATGACGTGTGTCTCGCTCTCATCCAGGAGGTCAGTCACTACTGCAGCTCACGCTCACAAACAAGTCATTTCAAGACCAGACACGCTTTATATTCAGAGCAGCTTCACGGTGATGCGCAGCAGAATAACCGTGCTCCTCGTTAGGGCTGTCACTAAATAAAATCCACATTTGAATGCAAAAACACTGCTTTTGATGCATGAGATGTGTTGCATGTTAATGTTTTTCATGTTGAAGCCATCAAAATATTGCGGGAAAAGAGAAAATCAATGTTGTTTACGTCAAAACTGTTCACACAGAATATATATGCATCACATTTTCTATAGAGACATATATCATGTCTCACATGTTTAGAAAGCATGTCAAATTAATGCATGTAAAAACACGTCTCGAGACTTTATGATTTTTTTTTTGCATCTCGTGTTTTTAAATTAAAAAGTCTATTTGTTTAAGCTGCTTAGTTAATTATATTTATGGTTTTTAAACATTATGCAGTTTGTCACAGATACTCGTGGTTTGAAGGAGCGTGCATTAGTGATATTTTGCTCGGTGCGCCCTCTTGTGGCCGCAGGAGAGAAGACTAAAGCTTATTTCCCCTCTCTAACTGAAATACCTTTTCATTTTGAATATTGATCATATTTAAGAACAAAATTCAAATTTAGTGTTTGGCTATTTTGACAGCCCTAGTGTTAATAGCTATGTTTCCATCCAAAGATTCGAATTTAACTTTGTAATATTGTATAAAACAGTTGCGTATAAACTGGTTACTCCATTGTCTCGTCTCATAGCACAAACTCACATGACTTTTTCAATGCAATTATATATATTTTTTAAATAAAATCCACATTTGAATTGCAAAAACAAATTGAATGCAAAAAAAAACGATTTGAATCGTCACATGTTTGAATCTATTCTCAGCCGGCTCACGGTTAATCCCTAGTTTAGGTGCATTTTTTATTATTGGATAAAAAGTTTTTTTTTTTTAAGCACATCTTGGCGTTTCCATCCAGCGTTTTTTAATGCGATATTCCAAAATGCACATAAAAATAGGTGGATGTAAATAAATTCCTCAATGATGAAACTAGTTTGAGCGGTAAAGCAGCTCTAGTGTGATTGTTGTGATCTTCTCTCTGATGAAGGTGCGTAACCTGCGCTCCGGCGTGTCTCGCGTGGCTGTGGTGACGCTGTGCGAGATGTTCGCGACGCTGCAGAAGGGAATGGATCAGGAGCTGGACGGGACGGTCCGAGCTCTGCTGCATAAAGCCGGAGAAACCAACGCCTTCATCCGACTGGACGTGGAGCGAGCGCTGGACAGCGTGGTGCAGCACTGTACACTCACACGCAGCATGAGCGCGCTGCTCGCCGGAGGACTCGGGTCAGACACACACACAACACCATCACACTCAATCTTATGCTATTATTTCATGCACAGGTTATGTAATGCTCGTCCGTGTGCGTCTCGTTCACAGTCATCTGAACTCAGTAGTGCGCAAGTGTGCGGCTCAGCATCTCAGCGCTCTGGTGGAGCGGGCCGGAGCCGCCCGTCTGCTGTCCGGTGCTAAAGATCTGACCGACCGAATCCTGCCGGCCGTCTGTAAGCTGGTGCTGGACTCGTCTCAGGAGGCCAGGTGAGCGGCGCAGGGGTCAGAGGTCACGCTCAGCGCTTCACGCTCTCATTGCTGTCTCTCTCAGGTACTTTGGACGGCGGATGCTGCTTTTTTTGTCCTCTCACCGTGACTTTGATAAAATGTTGGAGAAGTTTGTTCCTGCTAAAGACCTGCCGACCATCAGAGACGCCGTCTTCACTCTCAAAACCAAGGTGTGCACTAAACCGTCACAAACACATCTAGCCGTGTTCATATGCATGTACACTACTGGTTAAAATACTGGCGGCAGTATGATTTGTTTTTGCATGTTTTCGAAAAAAGTCTCTTCTGCTCACCAAGGCTACATTTATTTGATCAAAATACAGTAAAACACTGAAATATTATTACAACTTATACTAGCTGTTTCTATGTGAATATCTGTTAAACTGTCATTTATTTAACAAAGCCTAATTTAGCAACAACAAAAAAAAAGTTTTGCAAGTTAAAAACTTTTGGTGTGATTGTGGGTGTGTACATGGGGGCGTGTCGAGTGATTGTGGGTGTGTACATGGGGGCGTGTCGAGTGATTGTGGGTGTGTACATGGGGGCGTGTCTGGAGTGATTGTGGGTGTGTACATGGGGGCGTGTCGAGTGATTGTGGGTGTGTACATGGGGCGTGTCTGGAGTGATTGTGGGTGTGTACATGGGGCGTGTCTGAGTGATTGTGGGTGTGTACATGGGGCGTGTCTGGAGTGATTGTGGGTGTGTACATGGGGGCGTGTCTGGAGTGATTGTGGGTGTGTACATGGGGGCATCGAGTGATTGTGGGTGTGCACATGGGGGCGTGTCGAGTGATTGT
>CM050428.1:28236819-28259319 GCA_027564155.1 Gymnocypris eckloni scoliostomus
CACACACACACACACACACACAGAGAGACATTTACAGTCACACACACATAAATACTCTCACAGGGACACAAATATTACAGATGCAGTTAACATACACCTACAAAAATCATGAACCAGTACATACAAAGATCTTCACAATATTAAGCATATCTCTCACACACTTGTTACACATAAATAACAGCGTCTCCTCCATATATGACGGCTCTCTATGACACACACACACAGAACAGTACTTTGCTAACACACACACACACTCTTTTTCATCCCAAGTTGTTGAAGGCCTCCAGCACTGTGTATGTGTCCCAACACATGAAAACAAGTAATCTGCCCATAACCACACTGAAATAACATTTAGGAGTGGTTGATATTTAATAACTTTGGTCAAAAGTTTCTTCCATACTAGAGTCAAAGGTGCATGCTATCTCCAGAACAAACACCTCTACACTCCTCATTAATCACACACACATCCATCATTGTTACACAGATCAGAAAACATGTCAGAGTTATCACTGAGACACTGAAACATAGAGGGTTTTACACAGGCATGTGTATACTCTTCCTGAAGGTGAGACATGATTTGATATGTCCTTCACTATCAGGTCCACTACTCTACCACTGAGCCATGTACATTCCTTGTAAGCATCAGGCATGTGCTTTTCAGATATGTGGCAATGTTTCTGTGATCTGTTCTGTATAGTGATGCACAACAATGAGGGACCTGAGTTGTAGGAAATTAAGTCTCTACAAAGGTTTATAGTAGGGAGAACTTGTAGTCTAACTTTTATGAAGATAACAATGTCCTCACTGAGTGCAGTATTCTTCAGAAATGAATGTTAAACAGAATGATCAGCAGAGGAAGACATAAAGTTTTCCTGACAGTTTCAGTCCAGTGTTATTTTTGTTGGTATTGATGTAGATCGAAGAGAGTTCGCGGGCTCCTGCAGATGTTAGCAACAGTGGCTGACCACTGTATGTGGCTGTTGCTCTGACATAGTCGTCACTCTCTCTCTCTCCTCACACACTCTCACACTCTCAGAGTCAGACCTCACACACTCCAGTGATACTCCAGTTCACGCACAGGTCATTCAGATCCACACAATCTGACCACACACACAAAGCCAGCTGAATGAGTGTCCAGTTTCCGCTGGGTTTCCTTTTGAAGCCAAGGAACTGGGGCTCTGACTCCTCACAAACACCTTCTCTCACACCAAGAACAGGGAGGATCGACCAACACACAACCTCTTTATCATCATTATTCAGCATGTTCAGAAGATGGGAAATCCGCATGCTGGTATAAATCCATGTCACGTATGGTACATAACCCTCTTACCTCCACTGGGGATGAAAAAATAATGATGATGATGTGTGCTGGTTGTTAAACCACTTTACTAAGCTCACTGTTTTTTGCTCAGCACTTTCTGTTGGATCGTTGGAGAACAGATGTTGTACTTTTAGACAGTGCCACCTGTCTAATAGCCTCCAGCTCATAGTCAGTGGCAGTGGACATTTATCAATCAAGTCCAGCTTAGATGTAAACTCTGACAAGATGATGTTTACTTGCTCCTTCCATTCTCCTGCTATATTAATTTTATGTCCAAGATATGCATATGTCTCATGAAGAGAATATACCCGTATGGGTTTTGTTGCTACTAAACACTGGACATTTATCAGATTTTGAATGGTACCACCTGTCTCCTCCTCCTCTACAGAACAGCACATTTTGTGTCCTTAATCTCCAGACCTGACCAATCCAGAAAAGCATTGTTCTGGCCAGCATGTTCTTAACTACACATATCACTGGAGACCATCAGGACATCATCTGCATAGCCCTGTACTGGGATAGGAGATATCACGCCAAAACATTGACACATCCACTTTAACCATTGGTTAATGGCAATTATGAAATTAAGTTGCACTCCATGGGCAACCAGTTATTAATGCCAATCTGAAGTGATGTTGGGTGAGTGATAGTAAATGTCTCCACAGATTACTTCATTAAAGCCTCTATATATCCATGATTTTTATAACATATAAATGAGGTAGCTGTATTTACTTATGATCTGATCATGACATCGTGACAGATAAAGTTTAATGCACGCATCTCTAAAGTCCAGGAAGACTGAAACAGTCAAATCATGCTTAAAGTCATCTATCCCTGTTTTAAGGCAGAATACATGTTCATTCATACCTTGCCTATTGATGTAGGCCTTCTGTTTGGTGAATAAGATGTCAGCCTCCACCAGCCTGAGTTGTGTATAGACACACACACACACACACACACACACACACACACACACACACACACTCTCTCACACACACACTAAAATCTCTCACATACACACATTAATAGAACACTCTCTCTCACACACACACACACACTCTCTCTCACACAATAATTAAAATGCACACACACAAATAACTCTCTCACACACACACACACACTCTAAAATTACACACTGTATTAACACACACAAAAACTATAATAGTATATCACACTGATATTTTAATGACACCACACACACACACACTTTACAAAACACTCTCACACACACACACATCTTACACACACACACACACACACACACACATTATTACACTCTCACACATGTTCAATACACACAGTATTTATTTAACACACACACACACACACACACACACACACACACACACACACACATTTACACACATTTTCTTCACACACACACACTCTCTCACACACACACACACACACACACACACATGTCTCACACATCACACACACACACACACACACACTCTCTCTCTCACACACACACACTCTCACACACATTCATCTCATGGACACACAAGTACTGGCACCCCTTCTCTCTCACACACACACACACACACTTCCAAACTGTGCAACAAAGACATTAATGTACTTAAAAACAGTATTTCCACCTCTGTTGCACAGTTTTGAAGTGTATGAAATGACGGCACCCATATGAACAAGTCATTAGTGTTTGGTGATGAGTTTGTGGCTCATTTAAAGTCACGGCTCTGATGCTGGTGTGTGTTCGCACTCACACACACAGCTCTCACACACACACAACACTCTCTCTTCTTGACTCCTCAGGTGATGGTGAACGATCTGAGCCACACACTGTCCCACAGGTCCTCTCTGGTGATCGACACACCACAAGGCCACCACACACACACACTCTCTCTCAGGTACAGCTTCACCTGCTGTATTGAGACGTGATGCGAGATCCGTTCTGACCGCTTGTGTTCGTTCTGCAGGTGATTCGTGAGCTGTGTAACCAAACGCAGCAGTTCCGCGTTCTAGCGCTCAGCGCCACACCTGGAGGAGACGTCAAGGTGAGATCTGGAGAAAAATGTGTCTCGGCAATGGGTGCCGTCAGAATGAGAGTCTGATAAAAACATCACAGCACTCCAGTCCATCAGGTAACATCTGGAGAAGACAAAACTGCTGTGATGTTTTTTATCAGGCTCTCATTCTGACGGCACCCATTCACTGCAGTGTTAAGACGACGTCCATCAGATGTGTGTGTTTGTGTTTCAGGCGGTGCAGCAGGTGATCTCTAACCTGCTGATCTCTCACATCGAGCTGCGATCGGAGGACAGTCCAGACGTCCGGACGCACGTCCATCAGCGCAGTCTGGAGAAGACGGTGGTTCCGCCGGGAGAGACGCTCGCGCAGTATCAGACGCGGTACCTGCAGGTACGTCTCACGATGATGAGCTGATGTGCTTCAGGCTGAATCCGGGCCAGTATTCACTAAACATCTTCAGGATAAAGTAACTCACACCTCGCCAGTTTAGGAGAAATCTTACAATTAATGGACCTGCTAAATGTCTGCTCTTAGAGTATTTTAGCACTAAAACTAGCTCCTGAATCTGAGAACGGTTAAGATGAGCCACAAACTATCCTAAAATAGCTGTTCATAAGAACATTTTAGAAACGTTTGATGATATTGAGCTGTTACAAATGTATCCTTGTTTTTATTAATCAGCTGGAGAAGAACTAACAGATGTTTTCATTTTGACTCTTACTATCAATAATTACTCTACTGTTAATTAATATCTTTATATGCATATTCACTAATTATGAGAAGCACACATATCAGAGTGGCTTAATGACATATAGACTTGTATAATTAAGTGACACTTAGCCTGTATTTGAATATGGAAATGATATATCTCTATGACAGACTCTGTGCATAGTTAATAGCATGCTACATTAAAACCATAAATACATTTTTACTCTGAGCTGATGTTCCTCAGCACTAAAAGTGGAATACAAATTAATAGAAACTTGTTTAAAATAAATAGTAGACATTTAAAATAATTAAAATGCACAACAAAATAACTAATATTAAAATGAAAAGAGAATTAAAAATTACAACTAAGTATTAAAAAAAACTATAATAGTATATCAATGATATTTTAATGTATGTACATGGGCTTGTTCGTCCTTTTTGGTGTCAGATCATGGACTCTGTCTGACCGTGTTGTGGTTTCTCCTTCACGTCTGCAGTGCTTTATTGTTGAGCAGAGCTGCACATGAAGGTGTGCTTATTTAAAATTCATTAAAATGTATTATGGAATGTTTTAAATGTTAAATATTATTTAAATGATCTTAAACCTCTTGCTTTATCACGCATTCGGCAATATAGTGAAACCCATATATATATTATTTTGGGATTGTTTTGAAGCCCCATGAGATTTTAACACACATATCAGTTCCAAAAAGATTAATGAAGTTTGACTACTTTAGTAATTAAATACAATCTTAATGTTTAAGCAATAATGATATTCTAGGTAAGGGTTGTAAAGTTTCTGTACTATATTCTGCCTATTTGCAACATGACAGTGTCTGTGTGTATAAGACAAGGATCAAAGAGAAATGATGATTCAGATCAAAGTGTGGAAGAACTTGACCTGGTCTGCAGAAAGCAGCTGTGTTGGTTTGTGACTTTAAATGAGCCACAAACTCATCACCAAACACTAATGACTTGTACATTCATTATATGGACAAAAGACTGGCACCCTTCTTTAGAAGAAAATCAAATCAGAACAGACAATGTACTTAAAAACAGTATTTCCACCTCTGTTACAACAGTTTTGAAGTGATCAGAGATCAGCTCATATGTACAAGTCATTGGTGTTTGGTGATGAGTTTGTGGCTCAAAAAGTCACTATGACAATATAATATGTGTGTGTTATATGTTGATAATCTCAGGCGGTGGCGGCAGCAGCGATTGTCTTACAGCAAGCGCGTCTTCTTGACTCCTCAGGTGATGGTGATCTGAGCCGTGGCACCTGTCCGGTGTAGCTTATAAGGTGTGCGACGTGATCATAAACAGCCCAGTTCAAGGCCACGGGGTGCGCGACTGGATTGCACCTGCTGTATTGAGGCGTGATGGAGGCTCAGGGTTCCGCTGACCGCTTGTGTTGCGTTCTGCAGGTGATTCGTGAGCTGTGTAACCAAAGCGCAGCAGTTCGCGTTGAAGGAGCTCAGCGCCAGACCTGGAGGACGGTCAAGGTGAGATCTGTTGAAATCTGTGGATGATGGTGCCGTCAGAATGAGAGTCTGATAAAAACATCACAGCACTCCAGTCCATCAGGTAACATCTGGAGAAGACAAAACTGCTGTGATGTTTTTATCACTCTCATTCTCAGCTCACTCAGTGTTAAGGCGCGTCCATCCGATGTGTGTGTTTGTGTTTCAGGCGGTGCAGCAGGTGATCTCTAACCTGCTGATCTCTCACATCGAATTAATTAATTAAGTCCGGACGCATAACTCTGGACTCCTTTAGCACAGTATCATCTACCTGCATTATGTCATGATGAGCTGATGTGCTTAGAGCTGAATCCGAGATGTTTTATCGTTTAGCACGTGCATACAAACTATTTTATTAATCAGCTGGAGAAGAACTAACCGATGTTTTGGTTTGCATTTACATTTGCATGTCGTGATTACTCTACTGTTAATTAAAAGGCTGTTTATATGCATATTCACTAATTATGAGAAGCACACATGTAAGTGGCTGACACATATGACTTGTATAATTAGTGACACTTAGCCTGTATTTGAATATGGTAACATGATATCGCGCTCCATGACAGAGACTCTGTGCATAGTTAATGAGCATGCTGACATCACCCATAGTTAAGCCCCGCCCCCTTTACTCTGAGCTCTGATGTTCCTCAGCACAAGTGTGGCTCTGTGAAGAGGTTTTAAGAGAAACTCTTGTACTGTGAGCTCTTAGTGCGGAGATGACATGTTCTGTGAATAAGGATGTTTCATCAGAGCAGTAGTCTGAATGCGGTCTGATCTGCTGGTGTATGTTGGGCTTGTTCTCGTCCTCTGCTGGTGTCAGATCATGGACTCTGTCTGACCGTGTTGTGGTTTCTCCTTCACGTCTGCAGTGCTTTATTCCCGCTGAGCAGAGCTGCACATGAAGGTGTGCTTGGTTTATTCACGTCTCACCGGAGCGCTGGAATGTTTGGTGACCAGCGAGACGTGAAGCCGCTTCTTTACATGATCTGTGAAACCTCTGCTTTATCACGCATTCGGCAATATAGTGTATGTATATATATATATATATATATATATATATATATATATATATATATATATATATATATATATATATATATATATATATATATATTTGAAGATTTTAATCTAATATATCAGTTCCAAAAAAGATTAATAGTTTTTTTTTAAGTAATTAAATACAATTTTAATCCATTATTCAGAAAACTGATGGTCTTGTGTAGGTAGGGTTGTAAAGTTTCTGTAATATATTCTGCCCTTTTGCAACCCTGTGTGTGTGTGTCGTCTACGTTCCTGGCTGCACTATTTTCAGATCAAACCCTGACCTTTTGACCTTCTCTGTGAATTCAGCTTTGTGTTGGTTTGTGGGCTCTGATTGGCTAGAGCTGCTCTGACATCATCAGTCATTACAGGCCAGTATGAAGAGAAGACGCTGGCGTGATTCAGCAATATTTATTCAGATCAGAACAGAAATACGAACAATGTCTGTAGTGTTTACATTCCCAGCCGTCAAACCCTGATCAGAGATCAGCTCATTCACAAAACTCTTTCATTGTGTCTATTTGACATCTGTGCTTCTACAAAAATAGCACTATGACAATATAATATGTGCATCTATTATATAAGGATTTGTTGATAATCACTACTAGAGCGAGAGACAGACAGACAAACGATTGTCTTACAGCAACAGCGTTTCACAGAGCGATGGATTGATTGACGTCCAGTCGGTGTAGCTTATAATCAGTGCGACGCATATAAACAGCAGTTCAGGAGCTACGGGGTGTGCGCTCGCTGAGAGGTGCAGAGGATTGTGGGTAGTGGAGGCTCAGGGCCGCTCCAGGAACCAGATCTCGTTCTGCCGGTGGGCCGCCGCGGGGTTGGTGTATCCGGCCACGATGAAGGAGTCGTTGACGCAGACGGCCGGACGGTCCAGAGACTCGGCCAGACTGTTGATCTCGTGGATGATGGTCAGCTCGTTAGTGGCGCCCGTGAACGCTCTGAGTCACATGACACGGAAGAAACGCAGGTTCAGAACCGGTTCAGATCGTTTACACTCGTTCCTCAGCTAGTCGTGTTTACCGTCGTACACTTACAGTGGAGGTCTGTGGGACTCAGGTTATTGTGTTTATTATTTTAATTAATTAATTAATGGGGGGGTGGATTCCGTTTCTTTCCGTTTGAACTTTTCTGGACTCCTTTTTAATAATTAAATTAAATTGTATTAATCAAAACGCATGTCTACCTAATTAAAATCATGAAACAAAAATGACATGTTTAGGGTCGTATGAGATGTTTTATCTTTTTATCACCTTATGTTTTATTGTTACCAAATTCTGTGTTTTAGCACATTTAATTATTATTGAATGCATACAAACTATTTTTATTAATTCTTACAGTATTCTTATGAAATGTTGAATTCTGTGTTGTGTATTTGAATTTGACATAAAACATTGATTTAATTTATATTTTAATTAATGAAAATTAAACATTTAAATTTGGCAAATAAACGGCATTTACTATTAAAATGTAAATATTTTGTGATTTATTTATTTAAAAAAATGGTTTTATTATTTTTCAACAGTAGTAGTATTATTACGTACATTCATACACACATTAAATAATAGTAATATCTATTTATGACTTATTTTGACGGGTTGTCGTGAATAGTTCTGTGTGTATATGATACGAGGCTAGTTTAGACTTTTATTTTGATGGGTGTCCGTGAATAGTTCTGTGTGTGTATGATACGAGGCTAGTTTAGACTTTTATTTTGACGGGTTGTCGTGAATAGTTCTGTGTGTATGATACGAGGCTAGTTTAGACTTTTATTTTGACGGGATGTCGTGAATAGTTCTGTGTGTATGATACGAGGCTAGTTTAGACTTTTATTTTGACGGGTGGCCGTGAATAGTTCTGTGTGTATATGATACGAGGCTAGTTTACATTTACATTTACATTTATGCATTTAGCAGACGCTTTTATCCAAAGCGACTTACAATTGCATTCAGGTTATACATTTTTATTAGTACATGTGTTCCCTGGGAATCGAACCCACAACCTTTTGCGCAACAGACGCAATGCTCTACCACTGAGCCACACAGGAACACTTTAGACTTTTATTTTGACGGGTTGCCGTGAATAGTTCTGTGTGTCTATGATACGAGGCTAGTTTAGACTTTTATTTTGACGGTTGCCGTGAATAGTTCTGTGTGTATATGATACGAGGCTAGTTTAGACTTTTATTTTGACGGTTGCCATGAATAGTTCTGTGTGTATATGATACGAGGTTAGTTTAGACTTTTATTTTGTGCGGGTGTCCGTGAATAGTTCTGTGTGTATATGATCTGAGGTTAGTTTAGACTTTTATTTTGTGGTGTCCGTGAATAGTTCTGTGTGTATATGATCTGAGGCTAGTTTAGACTTATTTTGACGGGTTGTCGTGAATAGTTCTGTGTGTATATGATCGAGGCTAGTTTAGACTTTTATTTTGACGGGTTGCCGTGAATAGTTCTGTGTGTATATGATACGAGGCTAGTTTAGACTTATTTTGACGGGTTGTCGTGAATAGTTCTGTGTGTATATGATACGAGGCTAGTTTAGACTTTTATTTTGACGGGTTGCCGTGAATAGTTCTGTGTGTATATGATATGAGGCTAGTTTAGACTTATTTTGACGGGTTGTCGTGAATAGTTCTGTGTGTATATGATACGAGACTAGTTTAGACTTTTATTTTGACGGGTTGCCGTGAATAGTTCTGTGTGTATATGATACGAGGCTAGTTTAGACTTATTTTGACGGGTTGTCGTGAATAGTTCTGTGTGTATATGATACGAGGCTAGTTTAGACTTTTATTTTGACAGGTTGCCGTGAATAGTTATGTGTGTGTGATCGAGGCTAGTTTAGACTTTTTATTTTGACGGGTTGCCGTGAATAGTTCTGTGTGTCTATGATCTGAGGCTAGTTTAGACTTTTATTTTGACGGTTGCCGTGAATAGTTCTGTGTGTATATGATACGAGGCTAGTTTAGACTTTTATTTTGACGGGTTGCCGTGCATAGTTCTGTGTGTATATGATACGAGGTTAGTTTAGACTTTTATTTTGTGGTGTCCGTGAATAGTTCTGTGTGTATATATGATCGAGGTTAGTTTAGACTTTTATTTTGACGGGTGTCCGTGAATAGTTCTGTGTGTATATGATACGAGGCTAGTTTAGACTTTTATTTTGACGGGTTGCCGTGAATAGTTCTGTGTGTCTATGATACGAGGCTAGTTTAGACTTTTATTTTGACGGGTTGCCGTGAATAGTTCTGTGTGTATATGATACGAGGCTAGTTTAGACTTTTATTTTGACGGGTTGCCGTGAATAGTTATGTGTGTATGATACGAGGCTAGTTTAGACTTTTATTTTGACGGGTTGCCGTGAATAGTTCTGTGTGTATATGATACGAGGCTAGTTTAGTCTTTTATTTTGACGGGTGTCCGTGAATAGTTCTGTGTGTATATGATGATCTGAGGCTAGTTTAGACTTTTATTTTGACGGGTTGCCGTGAATAGTTCTGTGTGTCTATGATACGAGGCTAGTTTAGACTTTTATTTTGACGGGTTGCCGTGAGTAGTTCTGTGTGTATATGATACGAGGCTAGTTTAGACTTTTATTTTGACGGGGTGTCGTGAATAGTTCTGTGTGTATATGATACGAGGCTAGTTTAGACTTTTATTTTGACGGGTGGCCGTGAATAGTTCTGTGTGTATGTGATACGAGGCTAGTTTAGACTTTTATTTTGACGGTTGTCGTGAATAGTTCTGTGTGTATATGATACGAGGCTAGTTTAGACTTTTATTTTGACGGTTGTCGTGAATAGTTCTGTGTGTATATGATACGAGGCTAGTTTAGACTTTTATTTTGAAGCCATGACCTTCGGTGTAAGTGCAGGACTGTAATGTAGTGTTCTCTCACCGGGTGTAGACGGTAGCGGCGGGCCACTGCTCGATGACGATCTCGGGGTCGTACGGCCGCGGCGGGTCGCTCTGGTGCAGCGCGGGCAGGTGATACGCTACGGTCACGGCCCGCGACAGAGTCGTGTGCATCTCATCAGTGCGCACCACCGTCACGATGGGTATCGTCATGCCCAGATAACTGCCTGCGGAGAGATACTTAGATGTTATTGATTATTTGGAATGTTTTGCCACAATTTAATTTTACACAATCAGTTTTGAATACAAATATTAGCAGATGTTATAATTAGACACGCTGTCAGTCCGCCAGTGCTAAGAAACATGTGACCCTGGAGCACAAAACCAGTCTTAAGTCGCTGTGGTATATTTGTATGAGTCAAAATTATACATTTTTATTTTATGCCAAAAATCATTAGTATGTTAAGATCATGCTCCATGAAGATATTTTGCATTTTCCGATCATAAAAATAATTTTTGATTATTAATATGCATTGCTAAGAACTTAATTTGAACAACTTTAAAGATGATTTTCTCAATATTTAGATTTTTTTGCACCCTCAGATTCTCAAATATTGTCCAAACCATACATCAATGGAAATATTATGTATTCAGCTTTCAGATGATCTCAATTTCAGAAATTGGACCTTTATGACTGGTCTAGTGCTCCCGGGTCTCTCTCTTGAGTCTGGAGGAGGTTGAGTGTGTTTCTGGACCTGCTGAGTTCTGCTGGCAGATGTATCTCATGATCTTCATGAAGCCGTAGCAGATGCTCTGTTCATACGTGTCCTCGTGAACCGTGATACAGGCCCAGTGTGCTTCCTCATAGCGCCGCTTCTCGAACAGCAGCTCGCCGCACTGCAACACATGCAGATACATCAGAGAGCATTTGGTGTGATGTAATAGTGTGACTAGGGGGACACAAACATTTGAGCAGCTGTGGGGAGAAGCAGTATGTCTTGGTTTCATATTGAAAGGGTGTTTGTTGTTGGGACATCTACTCGTCCTCAGATAAAAGTTAATATATATTTCACATTCACACATGACTTACCTGTTTAGAAAGATGTTGTTCAGCATCATTGCACATTTTAATAATTAAAAGCTTAAATTCTTTTGGTATTGGTCTCTAAATGGTTGTATCTCAGGGGATACGTCGCTCTTTTAGAGTATAAATCAAGATATTAAAACATAACTCGTGTTTTAGAAAATCAGGGCCTGTTATTCTTAAAGATTCAAAGAATATTCTCCTAATTTAGCTTAAAAAATTATACGTATGAGTCTTAGCTTAAGAGTGATTCAGGACCAATCTAAGAGCAACTCTGAACAAGAAAACACTTATCTTAGTGAGAAGGCGGGGCCTGACTCGGTTGCTAGGTAAGATACAGTTTTTTGAAGACTGTGATTGGTTGGTTGTCCAAGAAGGAAATAAAGAGCGCTTTTAGAAATTATTTTTATTACTATAAAAAATCTGGGGGACGGTGCCACGGTGAGCAAGTGACGTAACGGTGTTGCGGCTTAACACCGCCATCACCGTCTATCGCGGCAAGCCTAGTGTGTGTGTGTGTGTCCACTGCTCCAGGTGTGTGTGTGTGTCCACTGCTCCATATGTGTTTGGGTGTGTGTCCACTGCTCCAGGTGTGTGTCCACTGCTCCAGGTGTGTGTGTGTGTGTGTGTCCACTGCTCCAGGTGTGTGTCCACTTCTCCAGGTGTGTGTGTGTGTGTGTGTGTCCACTGCTCCAGGTGTGTGTGTGTGTGTGTCCACTGCTCCAGGTGTGTGTGTGTCCACTGCTCCAGGTGTGTGTGTGTGTCCACTGTTTCAGGTGTGTGTGTGTGTGTCCACTGCTCCAGGTGTGTGTGTGTGTGTGTGTGTGTTTGTGTCCACTGCTCCAGGTGTGTGTGTGTGTTGTGTCCACTGCTCCAGGTGTGTGTGTGTGTGTGTGTCCACTGCTCAAGTGTGTGTGTGTGTGTGTCCACTGCTCCAGGTGTGTGTGTGTGTGTGTGTCCACTGCTCCAGGTGTGTGTGTGTGTGTGTGTGTGTCCACTGCTCCAGGTGTGTGTGTCCACTGCTCCAGGTGTGTGTGTGTGTGTGTCCACTGCTCCAGGTGTGTGTGTGTGTGTGTGTGTGTGTGTGTGTAAAAATTCAAAACTGTTTTTTTTTTTTTTTACAAAACCGATAACCGATTATGGTAAAATGCTTAAATATCGGTAAACCAATATATCGGTCGATCTCTAATGTCGCCTGTGTTGTCAGATGTGTGATTGGTCAGCGGTAGGTACGCACCTTCTCCTTGCGTGTGATGAGCGTGTGGGGCAGCTGCTCCCGCGCGTGTGCACCGTCGTTATTGGTGGTGATCTGATGGATGGGTTCGGCCATGTCTGTGGAGCACGGAGCAGATTGACATCAGCGTTCAGCTCGGCTTCATCACACTGAAGGCTTGTTTATTGTGACTGTGATGTTAGGGTTTGGCTGACATTTGACCCACGACTCTCTGATCTGGTCACGAGCGGCTCTCTGGCCGAGCGTTAGCCGCACATCTATCCCGCGGGACGTCAACGAGCAGCGGCCGCAAACACGCCATCGGTCAGTTTACCCAGAACCCTCTGCGTGGGTGAATTCAGATCACGTACATATGAACAGATGATAGTGTTTTGCCATAAGTTAAATATATTAATATAATGTAGAAACTTAATTTGCAACGATTGTATCGTAAATAGCACTATAAAAATAAGCTTGAATTGAATAGTGTGAGATACTGTAAATACAGTACCGTGTGTGTTTTCTCAAGGAGCACGATTGATATTTTAAATGGCGGTTTCAAAACGTGTCTCAAAGACAGAAAGTGCAATTTGAAATTCAAATTTGCTATGTGTTATTTTTATTTATTTGTTTTACATCAGTGAATGTTATTTCATTATCCTTATTTAAATTAAATTAAATTTTTATATATTACTTTATTTTATAACTTATTATTTTTAATGTTATTTTCTGTTTGATAAATGTAGGGGTGGGAAAGCATACTCTGAATGTTATATAATTTGATATTCTGCAGTGTTCATGGGGTTTGTAACAAAATTAATAAAAAAATGTATGCAAAAAAAATAAGACGGAAAGTGCAGGACTCAGTTGAGTTATCGGTAAGCCCCCACTACTGTTATCTAATCGCAATTAGATATTTTCCCCAAATCGCACAGTTGTCATGAAGGGCAAAATTAGCTATATAGATAAAAATCACTTTTTGCACCAGACTATAAACATGTTTTTGTCTGCTGTAAAGTTGGGTGTTTTAACATGGGGGGGGTTCGTGTGCTCTCACACGTACTAACGGCTGCGTTTGATTACACGCGGAGAGCATCAGCGTCCTGGGATAATCTGATGCACTGGGTCACGTGAATCATGGGAAAATCCTGCCGTCTCAAAACAAAACATGGAGATTTGGGGCTATCGTGCTTCCATATCATTCAAGACTAGTGGAAAAAAACATCCAAAATACATATTTAAGTGATAATGTATCTATTTGTATGTGTTGATTCCATATCTGGCTATTTCCATTGTTGTCGTGGACTCTAATATAGTTATTATCGTTATATTTATTAATCCTGGTGTGAAGGGCCTTTAGGTCGCTTTAAATCGGTGGATTCTGATTGGCTGTCAGTGCTTTTATTATTCATAACCTCCAGAAATCGCACTTCTGTTTCCTCATTGATTTTAATAATCAAAATTTTAATGTATGCTAAAAACAACATCATCCGCTATAGAAAGTGAAGTTTATTCTGTACTAATGTGTTATACCCATACGAGCTACATTACCGTAGAAGCCATGGAATACAAATATTAATATATATTTGAAACTTGTATTATACAATTAACAATTTTCCTCAGAGCAGCTAGTCTGTATGCAATATATATATATAAACTAGTTTTTTTATCATAATTCTTTGTTTACATATCACAATTTTGACTATTTCCTCAGAATAGTTTATACACAAATATATATTAACTCGCAATTGTGATTTTTTTTTGTCCTCATAATTCTTTGTTTACATCTCACAATTAAGAATTTTACCTCAAAATATTTAGTTTATATGCACTATATAAACTCGTAATTGCAATGTTAACTTTTTCCCTCATGTTTATTTGTTTACATCTCGTAATTCTGACTATTGTCCTCATGATTTTGAGTTTTATATCTCGCTCTAAATCTGAGGGATAAACTCCGAATTAATGTTATGTTTATTTCTGTATTCAGACTCAAGCTTGCTCGCACTATGAGGACTATTCCTCTGTGCTGCTCAAAGAGGGGAACTACAGCGTGTTGGTCTGTTATCTACACTTGATGGGCAGCGTGTCTCTGAGCCGCCTACATAGTGCGCGTGAGTCGCGCTCCGGGCTGCTGAGGGGAATGACCGTTAAACTGGCGCGAAACTCTTCCGCGGTGTGAATTGAGACGCGTCCCGCGGTTGTTGTGTTTTTCTAACGTTACCTGTCGGCACCTCCACCTGGTGTCCGCGGGCCACATCCCTCCAATACTGCAGGAGTCTCCCCTGCTGCTCCCTCCTCCTCCTCCACCTCCTCGGGACTGTCTGATAGCTGCTCCTCCGACACAGACTCCAAATCCTCCAGCGTGATCATATCACCTCCACCGCCGCCGCCATTCAACCGACACCCGCCGCGGTCCATCTCCGAATCCAGTGAACGTCGATACTGAACGCCTCCGCTTACACGGATCTCACCGTCATGTCCGCGAACCGGAGCTATCGATCGTTAATCTCGCGTTATTAACTGCGCTGCGTGTTGTTTTGCAGTCGTGACCTATTTAAGGGCAGCGTCGTGGTCACGTGACCGCACAAGCTCCGCCCACCCGCGCAGGAGTTTATAAATACATCAACACCCACAGCTCTGTAATAAACGTGCTTATGAAGATAGTACAGTACATGCTTCTAACTAGCGATCATGTTTGCAAATTATACATGTATATGAATGACTGCAGCAGGAGGAGATTGTGACTCTGTTTTTCCTGTTAATCTGCTTCAGTGTATAGAATTTTTTTTTTTCTATTCTATCTACTTATAGTATTCGTTTTACATTTATATATGACCCTGGAGCACAAAACCAGTCATAAGGGTCAATTTTGTGAAATTGAGATGTATGCATCATCTGAGAGCTGAATAAATAATATTTCCATTGATGTATGGTTTGTTATGATCAGACAATTTGAAAATCTGGTGCAAAAAAATCTAAATATTGAGAAAATCATCTTTAAAGTTGTTCTAATAAAGTTGTTACCAATGCATATTAATAATCAAAAATTAAGTTTTTATATATTTGTGATAGGAAATGTACAACATATCTTCATGGAACATGATCTTAATATCTAATGATTTTTGGCATAAAAGAAAAATGTATAAATTTGACCCATACAATGTATTGTGGGTTATTACTACATATATACCGGTGCTGATTATGAATGCGTCTGTGCTCCAGGGTCATGATTATATAAACCTTGCTATGTGTAGACTAGCCAAGACTTGTCATAGCACTTGCATATTATGCCTCTTTTGTAGGTTTTGATTTTCTATTATCGTCATTTGTAAGTTGCTGTGGATAAAAGCATGTAGAGGTGTGTGTGTGTGTGTGTGTGTGTGTGTGTGTGTGTGTGTGTGTGTGTGTGTGTGAGTGAGTGTGTCTCTATGTCTGTGTCTGTGTCTGTCTCTCTCTGTGTGTGAGTGTGTCTCTGTGTCTCTCTCTCTCTCTCTCTCTCTCTGTGTGTGTGTGTGTGTGTGTGTGTGAGTGTGTCTCTGTGTCTGTGTCTGTCTCTCTCTGTGTGTCTGTGTGTGTCTGTGTCTGTCTCTCTCTGTGTGTGTGTGTGTGTGTGTGTGTGTGTGTGTGTGTGTGAGTCTCTGTGTCTCTCTCTCTGTGTGTGTGTGTGTGTGTGTGTGTGTGTGTGTGTGTGTGTTTCAGGTCAGTGTTTGATAGACTTCGTTCACTCTGAGTTTAATCACACTTGAGTCAGAAGTACATGTATTAGTCCCTGAACTGCTGCTCGTGTTTGTCAGCTGGAGGTTTTCAGGTGAAAGTTGAGGATTATTCTAAATCTGGATCACAGCATTATTCTGGAATGAACCAGGATAAATATGACCACACTTATTAACTCCCATACAGATCATATAATCAAACGTATGATCGTACAGCGTCAGTGTGAACACCATCAACACTTGTCTTCGTGTCTTAGTCTGATTGTGTTCATTATGAAGTCAGCTTGGATCTTTCAGACTCTTTATTTGTTGTTTTTGTTTTGTTTAGCTGTTTTTGAAAAGCACCGAAGCTGCGTTTAGTTGATCAGTAAAACAATGAAATCTTATTCTATTGTAAAACAGCAGTTTTCTATGTGAGTATCTGTTAAACTGTGATTTATTACCATGATCAAAACTGTATTTTCAGCATCATTACTGCACTCTTCAGTGTCACATGATCTTCAGAAATCATTTCTGATTATGATCAATGTTGAAAACAGTCGTGCTGCTCAATATTTCAGATGAATAGACTCTCTGAGAGATTCCACATCATTTAGTTGAATGATCTGAGTGTATTTAATAATCATACTTCTAAGACATGTAGGGACTGATATGTGTTTGTCCTGAATTGGGTCTCAGCAGTGATTGCAGTGAAAGATGAAGACGTGAGAGGAACATTGTGTTGAAAAGAGACGTCTGAGTGCTGCTGTAATGATTTCCAAACAGCTCTGGCCTGTTTTCCCGCAGGTTCTGGAGAAGTTTACGTCCCGTCTGACCCAGATGAGGCTGTTGAATCAGCGTGACCTCCGCTCCCTCACAAAATACCAGATCATTCTGTCCCGAGAACAATTCAGACGCAACCCGCCGCCACACATCCAGGTACGGCACACAGACTTTACCTGGGTTTGATGACGCATTCTAGCTTTTACTTTTATCAGCCGTATCCGACCCAGTACCACAAAACCAGTCATAAGGGTCCGTTTAATTGAGATCTATACATCATCCAGGGGTGTAGCGTCTAAAAGTCTAAGATCAGTTTAGCCTTCTCACGATTTGAGACATAAATAACTTCATGCATTTCTCAATATAAATTTAAAATTGAAGATACATTTATTTTATTTATTAATAAGAGTGGAAACTTAAAATATGCCATCATTTTTCCTCATAAAGGTAAGTGTATACATCATTCGGACCTGCAAAGTGTCTACTTGTATTTGTGTGCACTCAAGCAAAGCGTTGTGCTTTTGTAAAATAAAGAAAACAAACCGAGTGGCTTTCTGCAGTTTTGATCTTGAACTGAACCGAACTCAACAAACACTTGCCTCACTGACATGATACAAATATCTATAGGATGCTATAAATTACTACTTTTAAATTAAATAATCTGTCATTATGTAATCCGTAAAGATGCGTTTCTCTCTAAAGGCGCGTCCAATGAGGAGACGGCGAGTCACGATAGGCGAAACTGACTCAGAAAACACTTGTTTATTAATAATTGTTGTAAAGATGCTGCTTTCCATCCAATGAGGAGACGGCGAGTCGTGTAAACTGACTCAGAAAACACTTGTTTATTAATAATTGTTTAAAATATCTCGTTACTATTTTTAACTTTTTGGGCCGCTGGGTCCAGATTGTGTACGTTTTATTGCTGTATTTTGTGTTAAATGTGAAGAATGTGTGTGTCCACTGCTCCAGGTATACACAGAACTATACTCAAACTGCGATCGCTTGCGGAGATAATAAATCATTAATTTAGATAGAGATGTATTTATTTAGATGTTTATTGGTGAAATAATGGTTCTATAGTAAATGTTAATATAATTTAGTGTGTGTGTGAGTGTCTGTGTTACATGCGGTGTTGTGTGGTGTGTGAGTGTGTGTCCACTGCTCCAGGTGTGTGCCACTGCTCCAGGTGTGTGTGTGTGTGTGTGTCCACTGCTCAGGTGTGTGTGTGTGTGTCCACTGCTCCAGGTGTGTGTGTGTGTGTGTCCACTGCTCCAGGTGTGTGTGTGTGTGTGTGTCCACTGCTCCAGGTGTGTGTGTGTGTGTGTGTGTCCACTGCTCCAGGTGTGTGTGTGTGTGTCTCCACTGCTCCAGGTGTGTGTGTGTGTGTGTGTGTGTGTCCACTGCTCCAGGTGTGTGTGTGTGTGTCCACTGCTCCAGGTGTGTGTGTGTCCACTGCTCCAGGTGTGTGTGTGTGTGTCCACTGCTCCAGGTGTGTGTGTGTGTGTCCACTGCTCCAGGTGTGTGTGAGTGTGTGTCCACTGCTCCAGGTGTGTGTGTGTGTGTGTATGTGTCCACTGCTCCAGATGTGTGTGTGTGTGTGTGTGTGTGTGTCCACTGCTCCAGGTGTGTGTGTGTGTGTGTGTGTGTCCACTGCTCCAGGTGTGTGTGTGTGTATCCACTGCTCCAAGGTGTGTGTGTGTGTGTGTGTGTGTGTGTGTGTGTGTGTGTGTGTGTGTGTGTGTGTGTCCACTGCTCCAGGTGTGTGTGTGTGTGTGTGTGTGTTTTCCACTGCTCCAGGTGTGTGTGTGTGTGTCCACTGCTCCAGGTGTGTGTGTGTGTGTATCCACTGCTCCAAGTGTGTGTGTGTGTGTGTGTGTGTGTGTGTGTGTGTCCACTGCTCCAGGTGTGTGTGTGTGTGTGTGTGTGTGTGTGTGTGTGTGTGTCCACTGCTCCAGGTGTGTGTGTGTCTGTGTGAGTGTGTGTCCCCACTATTTCAGGTGTGTGTGTGTGTGTCCACTGCTCCAGGTGTGTGTGTGTGTGTGTGTGTGTGTGTTTTCCACTGCTCCAGGTGTGTGTGTGTGTCTGTGTGAGTGTGTGTCCCCACTATTTCAGGTGTGTGTGTGTGTGTCCACTGCTCCAGGTGTGTGTGTGTGTGTGTGTGTTTTCCACTGCTCCAGGTGTGTGTGTGTGTCTGTGTGAGTGTGTGTCCCCACTATTTCAGGTGTGTGTGTGTATCCACTGCTCCAGGTGTGTGTGCACTTGGATGGGTCAAATACAGAGAAATAAATTTCACTGCTGGTTATACTCTGTATAATTGTGTATGTGACCAATACAATTTTTTTTTCAAAATCGATATCTGATTATGGTAAAATGCTTAAATATCAGTAAATCGATATATCGGTCGATCTCTAATGTAAAGTACAGATCCTCCAAAAGTGTATTTAATACAGTGCTGAAGTAAATGCACTAAGTTGCTGTTCTGCTCTGTGTCTCAGCACGGCTCGATCGAGGGCGATTTCTCCATCTGCATCAGTCTGTATCACGGCTACGAGTTACTGCAGCAGATGGGCATCAGGTCTCTCTTCCTCTTCATTCAGAACATCTTCTCTGGACCCAAAGGTGCTCGGATACTCGCGCTGGTGTCGACCGGACACGGATGCTCCTCTGCTCCTCACGTCACCAGTGTTTGTTTTCTCCTCAGAGTCGACTCGCATGAGGAACGAGCTCCAGAGGAGTCCAGTCTTCATGGATCTCTACAGGGACATGGAGAGCATGTTCGCCACAGCGAGCCGAGGTCATTAACACACTCCTCTTTCAGAAATACACATTCTGTCGTGGTTTACTCTCCTCCGAACCTGAAAGCAGGTCAGTGAACCGTGTATGTCTGATGTGTGTGGTCTGTAGGGCCTGGAGAGCCGTATGTGTACAGTCACCCTAAACTACAGAAGCTGGACGAGGTGGTGCTGCAGCACTTTGAGACGTGGGCCGAGAGCTCAGGTACACCAACACTTATTAAATATTAAAAGTATAAAAAAAAAAAAAAAATAATAATAATATTTATATATATATATATATATATACACATGCATTATATATATATAAATATTTGGAATTGTTTAATATTATAATCATTCAAATAAATAATTATCGTTATCTGAAATTAAATATATGAAACATTATACTTATTATATTTATGCGAGTTACTGAGGCAACATTTCTCATTTGGTCAAAAACAAAAAACAGAACAAAATTAAAACTTTTAAAAAATTATATAAAACTAATGTCAAATATTGAGATATTTAGAAATGTAATGAAATTAATACAAATTAAAACAACAAAATTATGAAATAATCACATCCAAAATAAACGATTTTGTTTGTTATATTTATTATGTGTTTATATTAATACAAACACTTAATTTTTTAATATATAAAATATATTTATATATAATATAAGGATATGAACATATAAACGTAAATATTTTCTAAATAAATACTGTGTGTGTATTTATTTATATATTTGTTAAAATATACACAGTATCTGTACACACATAATGTAAACAAAAACTTTTATTTTGGATGTGATTAATCGTTTGACGGCACTAATATATATATAAAAAAATTATAAAATAAAAAACATAACTACATATATAAAATATAAAATGTAGATGTTTGAAAATGAAACCAATAATAAAAAAAGAAAAACACAACACATTGACTAAAACTTGTTAAAATATAGATTATACTATTGAATTTGTTTATAAGTAATATCTCATTGTTATTAAAACAACCCTAATATGGATGATTAGCTCAAGCAGTGTGTCGTGACTGAACTCTGCTGTGATTGGTCCAGACTCGAAGGCATGGTTAGATTGTGACTGAACTCTGCTGTGATTGGTCCAGACTCGAAGGCGTGGTTAGATTGTGACTGAACTCTGCTGTGATTGGTCCAGACTCGAAGGCGTCCGCTGAGGGGAGCACACGCGTCATGATCTTCTCGTCCTTCCGCGAGAGCGTGCAGGAGATCGCAGAGATGTTGAGCCGTCATCAGCCGCTGGTGCGGGTCATGACCTTCATGGGTCAGGCGTCGGCCGGGAAAGGGGTTCGAGGGTTCACGCAGAAAGAACAGCTGGAGGTACGTGAGCCTGTGTTCAGACCGGACCGGAGTATGTGAACAGGGCCAGAGATGCTGGAGAGGAGACAATACTCTTACAGAGAACAAGCTCACTGAGATATAGGAAGAAAATATTAATATTGAATTAATGTATCACTGAAAGGAACTGTCTTGAGAAAAGTTTGGTAGCCTCTTATTTCAAATGGCTACAGATATTTTATTTGTAAAGCAAAAAGACAATAAATACATTTGCGTGTGTCTGTGTGTGTGTGTGTGTGTGTCTTTCTGTCTGTCTGTCTCTGTGTGTGTGTGTGTGTGTGTGAATGTGTCTGTGTGTGTGTGTGTGTGTGTGTGTGTGTGTGTGTGTGTGTGTGTGTGTGTGTCTGTCTGTCTGTGTGTGTGTGTGTGTGTGTGTGTGTGTGTGTGTGTGTGTGTCTGTGTGTCTGTGTGTCTGTGTGTGTGTGTGTGTGTGTGTGTGTCTGTGTGTGTGTGTGTGTGTGTCTGTCTGTGTGTGTGTGTCTGTCTGTCTGTCTGTGTGTGTGTGTGTGTGTGTGTGTGTGTCTGTGGTGTGTGTGTGTGTGTGTGTGCTGTGCGTGTGTGTGTGTGTGTGTGTCTGTGTGTGTGTGTGTCTGTGTGTGCGTCGTGTGTGTCTGTGTGCGTGCTGTGTGTGCGTCTGTGTGTGTGTGTGTCTGCATGCGGTGCTGTGTGTGTGTGTGTGTCGCTGCGTGTCTGTTCGCGCGTGTTGTGTGTGTGTGCGTGTTGTGTGTGTGTGTGTGTGTGTGTGTGTGTGTGTGCGTGCGTGCGTGCATGCGTGCGTGTGTGTGTGTGTCTGTGCATGCGTGTGTCTGTGTGCGCGTGCGTGTGTGTGTGTGTAGGTGGTGCGTCGGTTCCGTGACGGCGGCTATAACACACTCGTGTCCACCTGTGTGGGTGAGGAGGGTCTGGACATCGGCGAGGTGGATCTCATCGTGTGTTTCGACGCTCAGAAGAGTCCGATCCGTCTGGTTCAGCGCATGGGCCGCACCGGCCGCCGGCGTCAGGGACGAATCGTGGTCATTCTGGCCGAGGGACGCGAGGAGCGCGTGAGAGCTGCTCAGAACTCACCAACATTCACACACCTCTACACAAACTCTGACATGTTTTAATAAGTCTGAT
>CM050428.1:28264319-28279319 GCA_027564155.1 Gymnocypris eckloni scoliostomus
TGATCTGACGATAGCTGCTCGCATCTCTGCACGTCTAGCAGACATATCTAGCTGGATGAAGGACCATCGCCTTCAACTCAACCTAGCTAAGACAGAACTGCTCGTGGTTTCAGCAAACCCATCGTTTCATCACAATTTCACCTTCCAGTTAGACTCATCAACCATAAGCTCCTTCAAAAACAGCCAGAAACCTTGGAGTTGTGATTGATGATCAGCTGAATTTGGGGGGTATTGGCACAGCTTCAGTGGCCGTATCTGAGCCACACTTCACCGCCGACGTGTGCCGTGTAAATCATCTAAGCATTACTGGCAGGGAAAGCCCATTATATTCGAGAGCGACCACGAATTAAGTGTTTCCTGTACATATGACATTATACATGCGTCTTGTAACCTGTAAATGCGGAAAACCCGTTTCCATTGCAGTTTAGCAAAATATTACTTTATCGAATTGTCTGAAAAACCAGCTCATGGTCACCAATTCATAATCAGTTTATTCCTGAAATTGTCATTAGTTGGTCTTAAAATTGTCTTAAAGGGACAGTGCACCCAAAAATGAAAAGTGTGTCATCATTTACTCATCCTCAAGTAGGTCCAAACCTGTGTGAATGAGTTTGTTCTGAACACAAAGGAAGATATTCTGAAGAGAGTTTGTAATCGGGCTGTTTTAGGGCACCATTGACTTCCATAGTAGGAGAAAAAATACTGTGTTTCCCACAATCTTCAGAATATCTTCCTTTGTGTTCAGAACAAACTCATTCACACAGGTCTCTTTAAAGTCTTAGATGAAGCTTGTGATGAGCGTGACTCGTGTGTGTGTTTGACGTCAGCGCTCGCAGTGAATCTGAGCGTCTCTCTCTCTCTCTATACATGCGCTCTTACGCAACGCTTCTCAGAACGCTTACATAATCGTGCCGGCGGGAAGCGGGTCATGCTGAGTGACCGTACATGTCCACGAGACACTGGACCATTCTTCTGCGTGTCACGACAGCGGCTGGAGATGGCCGGTCAGATATTGATCCGCCGTGTTTCTGCAGCAAGAGGCTCGTTTTTCAAATAAATACTGCCTTAGATAAAACAAGCCACGTGGCGTTTTAAAGACGATTAATGGCTTTGATCATTTAACTATGCATGTAGTTTGAGTCCGAAGCATCTATTCTCCTCGGACACATGATGATGTCCTCGTAAGAATTATTTTTTTTTTTTTTTTACATTGTGTATTTATTATGTATATGTAAATATACACACATGCATGTATATTTTTCAGAAAAATTGTATGTTTATATATTAAATATATTTATATATAATATAAATAAACATAACATATTTTTCTGAAATATATACATGCATGTGTGTGTATTTATATCCAATCTTGGTCAAAATTATTGGCACCCTTAGTAAATATGATCAAAGAAGGCTCTGAAAATAAACCTGCATTATTAATCCTTTTGATCTTTTATTAAGAAAAATCACAAAAATCTAACCTTTCATTAAACTTAAACAATTGAAAATGGGGTAAATTCTCAAATACACGTTGGACACAATTATTGGCACCCATAGAAATTCTTATGAGTAAAATATTTCTGAAGCATATTCATATTCACACATTTTGAGCACAGGGCGATTATGAACATGAAATTATCCTGTTTCACAGAAATATAAATAGGAGGGAAAACAAAGCCCAAATTCACTTAATCATCATCACAATGAGAAAACACAAAGAATATATTTCTGATGTGCAGCAAAAGATAATTGAGCTTCACAAATTAGTGGCTTTAAGAAAAGAGCCAGAGCTGTGAAAACGCTCCGGTTACTGTCGTAACCTCGGTTCCCTGAGAGGGAACGAGACATCACGGAGATTTCTCCGTTATGGGAACTTCTTCCTTCAACCTTTCCTGAAGTCCTATTGGCTCACGCCAGTCAAATGACTGGCCAATTGTCGCAGCATGCAAATACGGCGAGCTCGAGACAGTATAAACGATGCTCGCGACAATTATATCAGAATCGGATACTGAACACCGTAAGCTGAGGAGTAGCGAACACGGCGTCTACCGTGATGTCTCGTTCCCGCTCTCAGGGAACCGAGGTTACGACAGTAACCGGGCGTTCCTGTCGAGCTGTCACGAGACATCACGGAGATTTCTCCGTTATGGGAGCGATATTAAATCCGCCGTGAGAGAGGCTACGAAGCCCTACCCCAAAACACAGCAGATAGAATACGACGTAGACACTTCCCACAATAGTGACGCTGTGGCGAGCTCACCGCTGATAGGTGGCTGTAAGCCAATGAGCGTCTAACCCAAAGGTATACAAATTTGCATATCTGGATAGAAATAACGTTGGCTGCGCTGAAACAGGGCAACTTGCACAACGAGCATAAGGAACTGCACAGACTGTATAGCATGACCCCAACCTAGCATGATAAAAGTATCGCTAGATAAAACAACACAATACAGGAATCTGCACTGAGCACAGGGCAGAACAACCGATTAGTAAGGGTATGCAGAGCAAACAATGTAGTAAACATGCATCAGCCACTTACCGACAGCACCTGGGAGGCAAAGACTGAACGTCCAGCCTGTAAAACCTGGCGAAAGTATTCTCAGAAGACCAGCCGGCTGCAACACATATATCTTGAATAGACATACCTCTCGACCAAGCCCACGAGGAAGCCATGGCCCTCGTTGAATGCCCCTAATGTGTAAAGGACATTCCAAACCTTGGTTCAGACACGCAGCCGTAATAGCGCCCACGATCCAGTGGGAGAGCCTCTGTTTAGACACAGCACGGCCTCTCGCACAACCACCATAGCATACAAATAGCTGGTTAGATTGACGAAAGCTCACGAACGGTCGATGTAAATCCTCAAAGCCCTGACAGGGCACACGAAGTCTGAGCATCTGCCTCACTCGAGGCTGCTGACTCGGAAGACAAGGCAGACAGAGAAACAGTCTGTATCTTGAAGGGTGTAGAAAGTGATTTAGGTACATACCCCATTCTTGGCCTGAGAGTGACGCTGCAGTCACCGGGTCCAAAGCGAATACAGTCACTATCCACAGAAAAGGCGTGCAAATCTCCTATGCGCTTTGACGCGAGTGCAAGAAGGAGTGCAGTTTTGAGAGACAACTCCTTCAAACCCACTGATGATAACGGCTCAAAAGGTGGCTGAGAGAGAGCTCTTAATACCACCTCTAGGTCCCAAGGCGGAACCGAAGGTGGCCTCGGAGGGTGTAGCCTTCTCGCTCCCTTAAGAAAACTCACCACCATGGGGTCTCTGCCGATCGACTGGCCACCCTGCGGTGAACGGAACGAGGCAATGGCCGCCACATAGACTTTAGCGGAGGGTAGCGATCCACTATCCAGCCTGTACTGCAGGAAACTCAGAACATCCAACACGGTGCAAACAACCGGTCGATGTGAGCCTGATGGCACCATTTCACAAACACTCCCCATTTTAAGGCATATAATCGTCTTGTAGAGGGTGCTCGCTTCCGTGAGTGTGCCGACCACACGAGCCTGCAATGCGCCTAGCTCCTGACAACCCTGAAGCAACCACACATGAAGGTTCCATAGTTCTGGGTTGGTGCCACACCGAGCCGTCCACCTGAGATAACATGTCCTTCCTGACCGGAATCGGCCAGGGGGCTATCAGCAGCTCTGTCAGGTCCGGAAACCAAGGCTGGTTCGGCCAGTTCGAGCTATGAGTATGACGGACGCCGCTCCTCCTGATCTTGCATAACACCAGAGGCAATATCTTGATCGGAGGAACGCATAAAGCCTGGCTGTCGGCCAGCGCTGTGAGCGCCCCTTCCAGCGGGAGTGGGACAGAGAGAAGAACGACGGGCAGTGTGCATTCTCGCTCGTGGCGAATAAATCCACCTCTGCTTCCCGTAGAGGTTCCAAATCATCCGAACTGACTCGGGGTGTAACCTCCATTCCCTTGAGGAATTCTCCTCCTTGAAAGCATGTCTGCCCGCGATTCAAAAGACCGGGGATGTGCGTTGCTCTGATGGATAGAAGGCGAGAATCCGCAGTAACATCGCTGCCTGCTTGCACAAAGCCTTGAACGGACGCCGCCCTGGCGATTTATGGCACGCGACTACAGACGTGTTGTCGGTGCGAATCAGTACATGCTGCCGTTCCAGTTGTGCTTGAAACTCCTTCAGAGCTAAAAGACTGCTTCCAATTCCAATCGGTTTATGTGCCACGGATCTGAGGCTCTGACCACTGCCCGAAGCTGGCATCCCTCGCACACCGCTCCCCAGCCGGCGTCGATCGTCCGTTGTGACCACCAGCGTGAGGTTACCAACCCCAGGGGACTCCCGGCTGAAGAAATTCGGGTTGCGCCACGGAGCCAGAGCTTGATGCAGCAGCGGGTGACCGCGATACTCAAACGTCCCGAGGTCCATGCCGTCCAGGGACTCGAGTTTTCAGCCACAGCTGCAGTGGTCGCATGTGTAATAAGCCCAGATGACACACTGCCGACGCTGACGCCATGAGTCCCAGTAGTCTCTGAAATGGCGTAGGTAAGACAAAATGGCCGCCACGCGCGCTCGCGAGAGGCGGGCTCTCATTTCTAGGAGTCTATGCAAACTCCCAAATACAGAATGGACTGACTCGGGCGAGAATGCTCTTTCGCCTGTTCACACATAGCCCTAGGGACTCCAGGTGAATAAGCAGGTCTATATGGCTGAGTAGCGTGTCCCGGGACTGAGCTAAAATCAGCCAATCGTCCAGATAATTCAGGATGCGCATCCCGCCCGCTCTGAGGGAAAGTGCTGCATCCACACACTTTGAAAATGTGCGCGGGGCCAAAGCCAGCCCGAACGGGAGAACAGAGTATTGGTACGCTGTGTTCTCGAAAGCAAACCTCAGAAACCGTCTGTGATGCGGCGCTATCTGAATGTGAAAGTACGCGTCCTTCAAATCCACGGACGCAAACCAGTCCCCGGGGCGAATCTGCGCCAGGATCTGCTTCAGCGTTACCATCCTGAACTGACGTTCGCAAAGCGCTCTGTTGATGGGTCTGAGATCCAAAATTGGGCGAAGCCCCCCATCCCTCTTGGGTACCACGAAGTAGCGGCTGTAAAACCCGCTCTCCAGCTCGTGTGGAGGGACTCGCTCTACTGCTCCTTTCTCGAGCAGACAGCCAATCTCTTGCCTCAGAGCCTGGGCATTTCGAGGCGATGTTAGAGACTGCACCACGCCATTGAAACGGGGTGGTCTGCGTCTGAATTGAAGAGTATACCCCCGCTCTATCACGTTGAGTAGCCAACGAGATTCCCGGAATAACCTTCCAGCGCTTATGAACTGACGCAGCGGCTTTAGCTGCTCGGTCGCAGGTCTTGTGACTATAACCTGTGTTGGATGCGGACCTGCACTGCACTGAGGCGGGGCAAGGGGAACCGCATTTATTGAGTGAGGAGGAGAAAGCTCTTTTGTGAGAAAGTATGCATTTTTATTGAATGGACACTCAACACACACACATTTGGGCAGCTTGAACTTTGGGCGCTTGGGCGCGGGCTGCTCGCTCTCCTCCCTCCCTCCGATCGTCAGGAAGACGGCTTAGCAGCCGGGGCGGGCGAGTCGCGTCGCGGGCTTCTCCGCTGACCTTGGCGCTTCCTGCCGGAGCCCCACACCTTCCTCCGGACGCCTGGCTCCTGTCGAGGCAGTAGCAGTAGCCCCAGCCTGGGCAGGCCTGGGAAAATCTCTCCGCTGGGCAGAGCCATGCGCTGGCGAAGATCTGGATCTGGCAGTCTGTTGCTGGGGGCGCGTCTAGGCATCACGTGACTCATCGCTTTCGCGCTTTTGAGTCTCAGCAAATCGCCGGTTATGGTCTCCACGGCATCACCGAAGAGGCCGGAGGGAGATATAGGGCGTTTAGGAGCACCTTTCGATCGGCATCCTTTAGGTCAGCTAAGTTTAGCCAGAGGTGCCTCTGAAGGACCATAAAGCCCATGGCCTTACCCACAGACTGGGCCGCCGCCGTCGCCATCAACGCGAAGTCCGTTGCAGCGCGCAGATCCTTCGTCGCCTCAGGAGTGAGGACTCCGCCCTCCGCCGTTTGCAGGAGTTTGGCCTGGAACACCTGCAGCACTGCCATGGCGTGCAACGCTGATGCCGCCTCGCCATCAGAGGCATACGCCTTATTAGCGAGATGGGCGGTGGTTCTGCACGGCTTCGACGGCAGGCTGATGTCCGGGCCTAGGGACTTCGCTGCTGCAGGGCACAGGTGTGCAGCAACGGTCTCCTCGACGGGGGGAGAGCGCACGTAACCGTGGGCCTCCGCCCATCCACGTGGGAGAACATGGCCTGCGTGTTCGAGTGGACGCCGATTGGGGCGCAGACCACGTCTTCACGAGCTGTTCATGAACATCGGGAAAAAGGCACCGATGTCCTTGCGTCAGCTTTGCGTGTGGACCTGAAGTACCACGAGTCGAGCTTACTCCTGACAGGCTCCTCCGGAGGATTCCAGGTGAGCTCCAACTCCTGAACAGCTTTCGACAGAACCCTCATGAGCTCCTCCTGGAGGCCTGAAGGCTCTGAGCTGCCTAGCTGCTCGGGCTCGATCCAGCCCAACCGTCCTTCTCCGAGGCCGAGATGGACATGGCCTCGTCGCCTCCTCGTGGCCAAAAGCTACGAATCCCTCAATATTGGAAGGCGGAAACAGTCCTCGGGAAAGAGATGGGCGAATGCGGCGACCGTTGGGTTCGACGGCACGGCAAGACGGGCGCTCCCGCCGCCCGGAGAGGGGCTCACCAGCGGCACGCTGGCGGCAGTGAGCCCGACAACAGGCCGCGAACGCACGCGGGCCGGACCGGGAGGTCGCAAAAAGTCCACAGTCGGACTCGTCCAGCGCCGCCTCGGGCGTGAGCCAGGCCCAGGCAGGCGACGCAATGGAGATGCTGATCCAGCGGTTCGATGGGTCCGCGCAGATCTTACACACTGAAGCCATCACGAGTTCAAGGTGAAGTAAAGATTCTGATATAATTGTCGCGAGCATCGCATTTATACTGTCTCGAGCTCGCCGTATTTGCATGCTTTGCGACAATTGGCCAGTCATTTGACTGGCGTGAGCCAATAGGACTTCAGGAAAGGTTGAAGGGAAGAAGTTCCCATAACGGAGAAATCTCCGTGATGTCTCGTGACAGCTCGATAAGGGAACTCCCATTTCCACCATCAGAGCAATAATTAATAATTTACAATCAACATGTTATGAATCTGCCTGGAAGAGGACGTGTGTCTAAATCGTCCCAATGACCACAGCTGGGGGTCTCGGGGACAGAAAACCTTAGAAAACATCCCCTACATCACCACATGTTGTTTAAAAACTCTCCTCGCTGATCCCAAAACGATCTCCAGCATATTCAGTTGTCAGACACGACTGGAACTTCAAATAGCACTGGCTTATATGATCAGATGAAACTAAAACATGAGCGTATTAGCAGCAAACACTCAAGATGTGTTCGGTGAACACGGGGATAAATGAAATATACTGCTGTATTTCTGATGTTGTGGGTCTATATTTCTGCTAAACTGCTTGTTTAGGCATCATGGATTATATCAAATACCAATAGATTAAAAATCAATAAGTGACTGACTCTGTTAGACATGGCCATGTTAGGATTTTCAACCGTACAATAATCCAAAAACAACACAAGCATGGGTCACTGAGCACAAAACCAAGCGTCTGCTGTGTCCATCCCAATCCTCTGTAGAGCATGAGTGAGGTGAACCGAAGAGAAGATGTGGATCTGGAGAGATTCTGGATGATTGAATGATCTCTGATCTCTTCTCAGGTGTTAAATAACCTCTTCAGGTATTATAGGAGAACATTTAGAGATGTTAAACTGGTGGAGGTTTCAAAAAGTGTTGAATAAAAGGGTGCCGTTAATTGTGGCCAATGTGTATTAGAGAAAAACATTTCATAATGATATTTCCCCCCATTTAAAATTCGTATCATTCAATGAAAGGTTAGATTTTTGTCATTTTTTCACAATGCAGATTAATATTCACAGCCACCATATTTACCAAGGGTGCCAATAATTATGACCACGACTGTATGCATGATAAATATACACAGCACGACATATATATATATATATATATTATGCAAACAACAACTTTTATTTTGGATGCGATTATTTGTCATTTATGTTTGTATACAAATATAAGCAGTGCAGTGACTTGTTTGTGCTTAATCGATTGTGTCTCCTCGCAGGACGACTGTACATTTGAGTCTGATCTGCAGAAAGAGGTTGTTGATGGAGGAACAACGACAAAACCAAACACTGACGAAATCCCTCGACAGAAGACGACTAAACCAAACGCGGCTGACCGCAAGAGGAGACTCACACCTGCTGACCACTGCTCGGATGAAACCGGTGAAGATCCGAGACGAGAGAGCAACAGCAGATCAGCAGAGCGTGTAAACCTGAGCGCCGGGGACGAGGTGGATCTGATTGATCTGTTAGAAGAGCCCTCGGATCTTCAGCACATGTTCTATAAGAGCGTCAGTCCTAAACGCTACCGTCACAATCTGGCAACCGCAGCTTTCCAGACCATCCTCGCCAACGTCAAAGATCTCCTGTCCAGATCTCCACCCAAGAACTTCGAGTTCGATCTCCCGGGGATCAACACAAGCCTCCGCGGTCCACCTAAAGAGTCGTGTCATGATCAGTTTCAGGTGACGTTCAGCCTGATGGCTGACGAGCCGGCGTGTATTGACGAGGAGGAGCACGATGTGCTTCAGAAACCAGCAGGAGATGCTCGTTCTCCAGACTGGGACGCGCTGTTTGACCACGCTGAAGAGCCGAAGGAAGACCAGGCGAGCTTGAACGAGAGCGTCGACCTGTTCGGAGACGACGAAGCGTTCCTTCAGATGAGCGTTCCTGACGTGCAGACGCCAGACAGGAGCACAGGACCCGAAGGAAACCATGCTGGCGGAAGCAGAGGGTCCGAGCAGGGCTTCAGCTGCTCACAGGTAGAGATGGGAACGGTGATAAATCATGATAAAATTCCCCCACGGTTAATATTACCGTTTCATATTTGAATTACAGATGAGGTCAAAGTGTACACCCCTTCAGAATCTACAAACTGTTAATTATCATTTTAACAGCACCGTGATAGTCTTGGTCACTATAATCGTGATCTCCGCTCGCAGGACTTCTTCTCGGTCAACTTTGAGCTGGGCTTTGACTCTGAGGAGGAGGAACCGACTGATCCGGGAACAGCAGACGTCCCTGCATCAGCTGTGAAAGCGTCTCCGTTCGGAGGAAACACGCTGGTCTCAGATCAGAGGAGCACGAGACCCAGTGCTTCTACACCAAACCACATGATCCTGCCTCGTCTGGACCGAAGAACAGAAGATCAGCCGCGCTCGCGTCTATCAGCGCTCAGATCCTCACAGAAGACGCCTCAGCGGCGGCCCTCATGCGCAGGTTTACTAGCGTTCCTCATACAGTCATAACATCTGTCCCTGCAGAACAGACACAGTCATAACATCTGACCCTGCAGCACAGACACAGTCATAACATCTGACCCTGCAGCACAGACACAGTCATAACATCTGTCCCTGCAGCACAGACACAGTCATAGCATCTGACCCTGCAGCACAGATGCAGTCATAACATCTGACCCTGCAGCACAGACGCAGTCATAACATCTGACCCTGCAGCACAGACGCAGTCATAACATCTGACCCTGCAGCACAGACGCAGTCATAACATCTGACCCTGCAGCACAGACGCAGTCATAATATCTGTCCCTGCAGCACAGACACAGTCATAACATCTGACCCTGCAGCACAGACACAGTCATAACATCTGACCCTGCAGCACAGACAGTCATAACATCTGACCCTGCAGCACAGACACAGTCATAACATCTGACCCTGCAGCACAGACACAGTCATAACATCTGACCCTGCAGCACAAACACAGTCATAACATCTGACCCTGCAGCACAAACACAGTCATAACATCTGACCCTGCAGCACAGACACAGTCACAACATCTGACCCTGCAGCACAGACAGTCATAACATCTGACCCTGCAGCACAGACACAGTCATAACATCTGACCCTGCAGCACAGACACAGTCATAACATCTGACCCTGCAGCACAGACGCAGTCATAACATCTGACCCTGCAGCACAGACACAGTCACAACATCTGACCCTGCAGCACAGACACAGTCATAACATCTGTCCCTGCAGCACAGACACAGTCACAACATCTGACCCTGCAGCACAGACAGTCATAACATCTGACCCTGCAGCACAGACACAGTCATAACATCTGACCCTGCAGCACAGACGCAGTCATAACATCTGACCCTGCAGCACAGACAGTCATAACATCTGACCCTGCAGCACAGACACAGTCATAACATCTGTCCCTGCAGCACAGACGCAGTCATAACATCTGACCCTGCAGCACAGACGCAGTCATAACATCTGACCCTGCAGCACAGACACAGTCATAACATCTGTCCCTGCAGCACAGACACAGTCACAACATCTGACCCTGCAGCACAGACACAGTCATAACATCTGACCCTGCAGCACAGACACAGTCACAACATCTGTCCCTGCAGCACAGACACAGTCACAACATCTGACCCTGCAGCACAGACACAGTCACAACATCTGTCCCTGCAGCACAGACACAGTCATAACATCTGACCCTGCAGCACAGACAGTCATAAGCAGCACAGGTATATTTGTAGCAATAGCCAACAATACATTGTATGGGTCAAAATTATACAGTTTTATTTTATGCCAAAAATCATTAGATATTAAGATCATGTTCCATGAAGATTTTTCTTATCTTAAATATATCAAAACTTAATTATTTATTATTAACATGCATTGCTAAGAACTTCATTTGAACAATTTTAAAGATGATTTTCTCAATATTTAGATTTTTTTGCACCCTCAGATTCCAGATTTTCAAATATTGTCCAAACCATACATCAATGGAAATATTATTTATCCAGCTTTCAGATGATGTAAAAATATCCATTTCTAAAAATGGACCCTTATGACTGGTTTTGGGCTCCAGGGTCACATATCAGTATTCATACAGTGATGTTTTTGGACAGACTGTGTGTGTGTGTGTCTCTCTCTCTCTCTCTGTGTGTGTGTCTCTCTCTGTGTGTGTGTGTGTGTGTGTGTGTGTCTCTCTGTGTGTGTGTCTCTCTCTCTCTCTGTGTGTGTGTGTGTCTCTCTCTCTCTCTCTCTCTCTCTCTCTCTGTGTGTGTGTGTACGTGCGTGTGCGTGTGTGTTTCAGGCGTGTTGGGCAGTGACAGCGAGGATGAGATGAATCTGAGAACTCATAAAGTCATTCCGGTGTTTTCTCCAGAGGTCAGTTTTGTCGTGTGACTCTAGATATGTTTCCATCCAGTGATTTTTATGCACATTTTGGAATATCACATAAAGAAAAACCCTGGATGTAAACGCCAAGATGCACATTAAATCTTAACGCATGCAGAAAAAACATACAATCATTTTTATTTGTGTCTCTCTGTGTGTGCGTGTGTGTGTGTGTGTGTGCATGTGTGTGTGTGTCTCTCTCTGCATGTGTGTGTGTGTGTGTCTCTGTATGTGTGTTCCTGCAACAGTCAAAGATCAGCAGTGACGTTGATTCTCCCGTTCAAGCTCGTCGGAAGCGTGCGGCTGCGTTAAACACGGTACGTCTGCTCACACTGCCTGTGTTCGCTGTGCTTTATCCATCGATTCATTTCCTCTCTGTCTGTTCTTCAGTCTGAGGACAGTGATGGAGATCAGCGGTCAGATGAGGATTTTCAGGACGTCTCCCTTCATCAGCCCAGAGCCGTGCAGCCGCGTCACGTCAGAAAGCCTCCTGCAAGTCAAGTCACCTTTATTTATATAGCGCTTTTTACAATGCTGATTGTGTCAAAGCAGCTCTACAGTACTAATCAGGGAAATAGTTGTCCGTTCTCCTCTGACCTGACGAGGCAAGCAGTTTAATTCAAGGCATAGATTTTGTGCATATCCGGATTTGAATAACGAGCGTATCGCAACTGTTCACATCCGATTAGTGTGTGATTATCGCCTCACGTGTTGTTTCTTGTGTCTTCTAGAAGGTGCGCCGCGAGGGACGGCAGTTTCTGGACGAGGAGGCCGAGCTCTCTGAGGATGAAGATGTTTCCTCCGATGAAGATGAAGGAGATGAACAGAACCACTCGCTGCAGGGGTTTGTGGTGAACACGACTCAATGCTCTCAGGGTCTGAACGGTGAGATTCACTGCCTCAAACACCACCACCATATTCAACAAGGGTGCATTAACAAATATTCGGCATCCCCATAAGTTTTTCTGATTATTTTGACGGCGCGACCGACTTTTATTTTGACGGCGCGGCTGACTTTTATTTTGACGTGCGGAGGACTTTTATTTTGACGGTGTGGCTGACTTTTATTTTGACGGTGTGGCTGACTTTTATTTTGACGGTGTGGCTGACTTTTATTTTGACAGCGTGGCTGACTTTTATTTTGACCGTGTGGCTGACTTTTATTTTGACGGTGTGGCTGACTTTTATTTTGACGGTGTGGCTGACTTTTATTTTGACGGCGTGGCTGACTTTTATTTTGACCGTGTGGCTGACTTTTATTTTGACGTGCGGAGGACTTTTATTTTGACGATGCTGCTGTCTTTTATTTTGACGTGCGGAGGACTTTTATTTTGATATAGATATCTACATAGAAAACGGTTATTTTACATTGTAATAATATTTCACTGTTTAATGTTTCTTTGATCTAATAAATGCAGCTTCGGCAAACATTTAAAAATCTGACCGACCCCGAACTTTAGAATGCGTTTAATCTCTCCCTGTAATTTCTCAGATGAAATATTAAATATGTGTTTTAATCTCTGCGTGTCGTCAGACTCGGAGATGCAGGCGTTCTATCTGAAGTCTGTGAGGAGTCCAGCGCTTCAGAACCGGGTCCGAATGACGTATAAACCCAAGCATGACGTGGATATCTTCTCACAGGTGAGCCGGAGTCGCTTCAGTGACGATCCCGAAATTACAATCATCATATCTTGTTTTAGTTTCCATCTAAATATTCAAATTCAACTTATGCGCAAAACTGAAATATGGCATGAAACATATGTGAATAAAGCAGCATCTAACGAGTCAGAGAAGTGGTTTTAATTGTGTTTGTGCTGCCGGGCAGATCCCAGAACAGGACGAGACGTACGGCGAGGACAGCTTTGTGGTTGATGGGAGTGAGGATGAGAGCGGGGGGGGTGATGAAGAGCATGTGGAGGTGGTCCATGAAGACTCGTACGTGGACGGGAGGAAACAGTACGCCACGCGCCGCAGAGTCCAGATCCGACAGATCCGAGCGGAGAACGGGACGAGCAAGCGCTCGCGGATCGTGCGGCTCCAGGACTCCAGCGAGGAGGAGGAGGAGGAGACAGACTCTGTGTTTAAAGAGCCGCCGCGGCTCCAGAGCGGCTCCAGCGTGACGGAGCGAGACGACAGGAAGCGGCAGAGACCAGACGAGCTCCACTTCCTCCCGGAGAAACCGGTGCGAGTCACATGATCTCACAGCAGCTCTGTGTGCTTCAATTAAAGCTGTAACCTAACTAGGGCTGGGCCATATGCAAATATAGATATATAATATTTTATTTTATTTTATTTTCTCATGTGTGCCCAATTCAAGATAACGATTTTGATATTTTCACATTTTATTAGTCAACAACAACAAAATGATTCAAGTAACTTTCTCTTTCATGTGTGACCCTGGAGCACAAAACCAGTCATGAGGGTCAATTTTTGGAAATTTATATTTATGCATCGTCTGAAAGCTGAATAAATAATATTTCCATTGATGTATGGTTTGGACAATATTTTAAAATCTGGTGCAAAAAAATCTAAATATTGAGAAAATCATCTTTGAAGTTGTTCAAATTAAGTTCTTAGCAATGCATATTAATAATCAAAAATATTTTTATGATAGGAAATTTACTAAATATCTTCATGGAACATGATCTTAATATCTGATGATTTTTGGCATAAAATAAAAATGTATAATTTTGACCCATAAAATGTATTGTTTTATAGCTGGGCTGCTTATGGGACACATATTTATGAAAAAAAAAAGTTATGTTCCAAGTGCAGCACATATGAAGTCCAACGTAAAACAATTCACTTATTAAATATCTTTGCAGAAAACACGAAGGCAAAAACTTCTTAAACAAATCGTATACGTCTAGAAATAATATAAAATTACCCAGCCATATGATTAATAATGTAATGATGCAATATGTTAAAAATATTAATATATATTTTTAAGATGCAGTTTCAACATCAATGTGCCATCAAATATTTCATATCATATATTTTTTTAATGTATTTTTCCCACAAGAACCTGATTGTGTTACGTTTTAGAGGAGATTAAAAGACCTTCTTATCGTTTGTGGTTTCATCAGATGATATTATTTAAGAAAACTAAACCGATTTTGTGTTAATATCACAGCTGTGACACAGAATTGGCCGTTTTCAGAAAGTAATGATAAAGTGATTGAGTTCACCCAAAAATGAAACCAAAAAGTCGACGGCAGCCATTGACTTCCATTGTATTTTTTCCCTTATTATGAAAGTCAATGGCTGCCGTCAACTGGTTCCCAACATTCTTCAAAATATCTTCTTTTATGTGCAACAGAAGAGACAACTTTAGGGAGAGTAAATATTTATTTTTGAGTGATCTATTCCTTTATTGTGTTGTAATATTAATATCTCCATCACAGCACTCTGAATCATAATCATATCACAGATGTATATCAGCTCCTATATTGTATCGCCGGGTAAAAGAATTGACGTAAAATCAAGTCACATTTATTTCTAAAACACTTTATCTCAAAGCAGCTCTACAGAAGACAATAGTCATAATTCATATCAAGTTTTGAGCTCGTCTGATAGCGTCAGTGCAGTTAAATTATGAATATTAATTGTCTTTTAAACCGCAGTTGAAG
>CM050428.1:28284319-28379319 GCA_027564155.1 Gymnocypris eckloni scoliostomus
ATGCTCAGACACGCAGAATAATAACATGTTCCGTAGGAAAACATCATCGTGGATGCATTAATACAGTGTTATATTGTGCTTGTCTGTATATAGTATGCTTTATTAATAATATTGTTAATTGAGTTAGGTCTTTTAAAAACACTCTTTAACCTCTTAATACCCCAGAAAAACGTTTTAGGCATTTATTTACACTTTCCATTAGTTTAGAGCATTACAACTAATGTAAAATTATTATTATTTTAATCATATTTCATTCATAAGTTATGCATCGGGACTTAATTTCTTTAAAAAAGTAAAATGCATGAATGAACATGCATTGCAAAAACATTTTTTTTTTATTAATACATTTTTGTTTTTATGATTTTTTTTGACCAAACTTTGTATAAAGATGATTCTCGATTGAGAATAATTCAATAAATCATAAACTTTCCGTAAAATGCCATAAACACATTTCTCATTATATACAATGTATCTATAAACTAACTAATTTGCATATTAATGTTTTCGGGGCAACGTGTAATGAAAAAAAAGAACTGTAATAATAGTAATAATTTACAAGATTTTCATAATAATACATAATATTGAAATATAATTTCTCACCCTATTAATTTGTTATGTCTCCCAAAATATGTTTTTAGTCCTCATATGAGTACGTGTATGAAATCATCATTATGTTTCATAACACAGTCATATTTTGATTTGAAAGCCCATAACATTTTCCTGAGATATTGATTTATGACACACAATTAAATAATTTGACATTTAAATCAAAATATGATCACATTTGCACTAAATTAATAAAACACATTTTTGAAGAGCAAGCAGAGGGAGTGGTCATAATGAAACATCCCATAATGAAGTATCAAAGCCCTGAATGTCTCATATAATAATATAATGTCCTCGTATGAGGCCGCAGGAGGTCTTAAGAGGTTAATTGTTTTAAAATGTCCCAACGTTGACGTCCAAATCTGCGTCGCTCATCAGACCCTCGAACCTCCGCGGTACGGTCCATTAAACAGTGTTTTAGATCGTGTAAAGTCACCGTTTCTCTCTGTATTAAGTCTTGTGGTCTTTGAGTCACAGGTTACTGTGCTGCATGGATCCGCAGTCCTTCACACCATCGTCATCCTCCTGGCGCATGTGCATGAGGAAGAGCGTGACGGTGGCGAACGTTGTGGCGTTGACTGGGAACGCCCTCAAAAGAGTCGAGGTCAGGCCTCGAGTGAAGGCCCTCCATCCTTCTCGCCGCACGCTCTGACGCACGCAGTCCACGATGCCGTCGTACCTGTAGGCTCCGCCCACTCCATCCGCCTGGAGGCGGGACTTAATAACATCCACAGGATAGGTGGAGATCCAAGACGCCATTCCCGACATGCCACCCGCCAGGAGCAGCTTGGGAATGATGTATCCGTCGTCGGCGTCGCAGCCCAGCGCTCGCGTCAGCGTGTCGTACGCGAGGAAGTAGATTCCGAACCCTGGCGTCTCGCGGATGACGGTGGTCACCATCCCTCGGTTTATTCCTCGGATGCCTTCCTTGCGGTAGATGCGGACCAGGCAGTCCAGAGAGTTCCTGTAGAGCTTCCTGGAGGCGCTCTTCTCGCCCGTTCCCTGCATCTGCATGCGGGTCTTGGCCAGCTCCATCGGGCAGCAGATCACGCTCTGGATGAGTCCGGCCGCCGCGCCCGCGAGGAACTGGTGCCGAGGCGTGTCCGCGCACAACATGCGCATGGCGTTCCCCTGCACGCCGAAGACGATGGCGTTGATGAAGGTCAGGCCCATCATGGGCGAGCCGATGCCCTTATAGAGGCCGGACATCTGGAGCCAAACGAGAAACAAAGACACTGTGTTATATGTGCAGCTAACGACGTCACCGCCCCTCTTCGACTGATTGGCTGAGGAGCTGTCAATCAAGAACTAGTGGACCAATGATGACGCTTAAACACGCCTTGATTTACATGAAACTCTAACTGCAACATTTGGAAAAGCAAGCGAAGGGAGAAACGGCATAAAATATAACAATATGAGCAGAAAAAACTGAGAAATATAAACAAGGAAAATTAGATTTTGTGCGCAAGTCAGATAATTTTGCATTAATATTTACATTTTGTTTTTTAAAAACGTTTTTATTCATGCTTATTATATTTAAAAATAAGTTTTTTGTAGCACTATTTTAGAGATTACGCAGAATGCATACGCTCTTCTGTATCAGCCGGGCCACAAGGGTGCGCTGTTTGCGTTAAAATCCGAGCGCAAACCGACGACGTCGAGGCTGATATAGAAAACTACGCCTTCTGCATCTAGGGATGATCTCTAAAATAGTGCTACGCTGAGGAGACGTTACGATGCATAACTGATTAATAAAGTCGTAGTTTTATTTGCGTATAAAACGTATTCGCGTCGTTTAACGTTACGATTGAAGCACTGATGGAGTATGCTTTCACGAAGGAGCTTTGGTTCCTTGTCGCGTTTGGCGTGCTCAGTGGCGGAGACTTAATTTCTAGCGATTATCGTCAATTTGATTGCGCAGATACTATTTAAACTAAATATGGCATTTTGGAATTCAATAACAAAATGCCTTTAACTAAAAATTTAGTGTTTTATCTTAATATTTGTATATGTTATTGACACTCTATCCTCTAATTTGATACTGTTAAGTGCTTTGACACAATCTATATTGTTAAATGCGCTATATATATATATATATATATATATAAATAAAGCTGACTTGACTTTCTCTGGAGCTTGTTAGTGTTATTTACGCAAGTCATAAACTTAAAATATTGTGTTCTGAAGACGAACGAAGCTTTGGAACGACACGATAATGAGATTATCTCATTAATAACAAAATTATCATTTTGTGGTGTAGTATCCCTTTAATCGTTAAAATAGTATATAACGAATGAACAAATATATGAACAAAACGGCTGAATATGATTCGATGCTAAAGATCCTTCGATGGAACAACAATAAACATTTAATTTTTAAGAACATAGAACTGTTTTGGATTAAAAACAAGTATAATTATCTGCCAGTGGGGTAAAATATTCCTAAAACAATATTTTTATCATTTTTTATAGAAACAAGGCTAAATATCTTGTCATTTTTCTTGCCCTTATTAATTTAAGAATTGTTAGAAATTTAGAAACAAGTTGAAAATGCTAATTAAGATAAGCTTTATTTGTATTGATTTATTTGCGGTGTACACTGCAAAGTTTATTCTTTAGTGTTTTGTCTTGTTTTCTGAAATTATTATGCAAATTTGTTAGTTTTTAAAAACATATCTGCCAATAATCTTAATTCAAAGTCTAAAGAAGATAATTTTTCTTACCCCATTTGTATTTGTTTCATAAAACTAGACATGTTACTTGTCAAGTTAACGCATCTTAACTCCAGAATTTGTTGATATTTATAGTATAAAACAACTAAGCAAGATCAGCTTTGTTTGCAGTGTGTGATTGGGTTTGGTCTCGTCTGTCAGGTCCGTGTAAACCCAGCCTCAGACGTCGTAAGAATCTACTCACCGACTCCTGACGGATGATGGACTGGAAGCAGTGATACGTCCCGCGGTATAAAGGCTTGTCCACGCTCTGGACCTGGAGTCTCACCTAGAAAACAGAGTTTTCCCGTCAAACCTGCCCAGTGATGCTTGAGATGGAGAAACACAGACGTGCACGGATCTAGAGCTGCTGATGTTTGACCACATTCAATGAGATTCCAGTCCAGTGGACAGAGAGGAACGGACCCGGCCTTTACTTACGAGGTTAAAGGAGCACTACACTGCTTTTGGAAATCGGCTCATTTTACGACTCCCTAAGAGTTGAGTTTTACCGTTTTTGAATCCATTCAGCCGGTCTGGCGTTAGCATTGTTAGCGTAGCTTAGCATAGATCATTGAATCCGTTAGCATCTCGCTCAAAAATGACCAAAGAGTTTCCATATTTTTCCTATTTAAAGCTTGACTCTTCCGTAGTTACGTTGTGTACTAAGACGCCTAAAAGTAGTCCCCTGAATTGAGTTTTTACCATTTTGAATCCATTCAGCCGGTCTGGTGTTAGCACTGTTAGCGTAGCTTAGCATAGATCATTGAATCAGATTAGCCGTTAGCATCTCACTCAAAAATGAGCGCAGCTAGCCCCGTGCTAAGTTAACGGAACACCTACACTGTTATTGGAAATCGGCTCATTTTATGACTCCCTAAGAGTTGAGTTTTACCGTTTTTGAATCCATTCATTCGGTCTGGCGTTAGCACTGTTAGCGTAGCTTAGCATAGATCAATGAATCGGATTAGACCGTTACCATCTCTCTTAAAAATGACCAAAATATTTTTTCCTATTTAAAGCTTGACTCTTCCGTAGTTACGTCGTGTACTAAGACGCCTAAAAGTAGTCCCCTGAATTGAGTTTTACCGTTTTTGAATCCATTCAGCCGATCTGAGCGTTAGCACTGTTAGCGTAGCTTTGCATAGATCATTGAATCGGATTAGCCGTTAGCATCTCACTCAAAAATGAGCGCAGCTAGCCCCGTGCTAAGTTAACGGAACACCTACACTGTTATTGGAAATCGGCTCATTTTATGACTCACTAAGAGTTGAGTTTTACCGTTTTTGAATCCATTCATTCGGTCTGGCGTTAGCACTGTTAGCGTAGCTTAGCATAGATCAATGAATCGGATTAGACCGTTACCATCTCTCTTAAAAATGACCAAAATATTTTTTCCTATTTAAAGCTTGACTCTTCTGTAGTTACGTCGTGTACTAAGACGCCTAAAAGTAGTCCCTGAATTGAGTTTCTACCATTTTGAATCCATTCAGCGGTCTGGTGATGATTAGCACTGTTAGCGTAGCTTAGCTAGAATCATTGAATCAGATTAGCAGCAGTTAGCATCTCACTCAAAAATGAGCGCAGCTAGCCCCATGCTAAGTTAACGGAACACCTACAAACTGTTATTGGAAATCGGCTCATTTTATGACTCACTAGAGTTGAGTTTTACCGTATTTTGAACAATTCATTCGGTCTGGCGTTAGCACTTTCTGTGTTGTAACTTACATAGCATCAATGAATCGGATTAGAGGGTTACCATCTCTTAAAATGACCAAAATATTTTTTCTATTTAAAGCTTGACTCTTCTGTAGTTCGAGTACTAAGCGTCTAACAAAGTAGTCATAAATTGAGTTATTAGGCTTTTGAATCCATTCAGCCGATCTGACGTTAGCACTGTTAGCGTAGCTTTGCATAGATCATTGAATCGGATTAGCCGTTAGCATCTCACTCAAAAATGAGCACAGCTAGCTAGCCCGTGCTAAGTTAACGGAACACTACACTGTTTTTGGAAATCGGCTCATTTTACAGAGTTAAAGTTTTACCGTTTTGAATCCATTCAGCCGGTCTGGCGTTAGCACTGTTTGCGTATCTTAGCATAGATCATTGAATCCGTTAGCATCTCGCTCAAAAATGACCAATATTTGTCCTATTTAAAGCTTGACTCTTCTGTAGCTATGTCGTGTACTAAAACCGACGGAAAATGAAAAGTTGTGATGTTCTAGACCGATACGGCGAGGAACTATACTCTATATTGATGATATCACGCAGCGCCTGAAAGTAGTCCCTGGCTAGGTAACTAGTTATGATATAGCAGCCTGGTCTCATGTTTACATTAATACGTAAAATCTACATTTTTTGACGTTTTTATTGATGCCAAAACAAACAATTTATACATATTTCAACGTTTAAATGTGCAAATCGATATGTATTTTCAGTGTGCTACACTTTACTATATTACTGGCACAATCTACTATATTAATACGAAATAATTTTCTGTGTTGTAAATTAATAATTATTAGGCTATTATTAATATTAAATGTAACAACTGCAAATAGCAGCTGAGTTCATATAATGCGTCTACTGCTGGTTTCTCTTTTTGTGTAATTTGGATGGAAACTGTGGCTTTTAATGTCTGAGTCACTTATCAAAAGTTGCTCAAAGTTAACAAATAAAAGAAAAATTGCGTGCTTTTGGGAGAAAATGTTACTAGGATTGTCTGGAAAGTTGCTAAATTTAACAACACAGTAAGGACCTTTATTTTTAAGAGTGTAGAAGACCCATTCTCGGATCCTCAAAGCAGCTTTCTGCTGAGTTTTGCTGGTTTGGTCGAAGCAGACGTACCTTGACCGTATCAAACGGATGTCCGACCAGCACACCTGTGGCACCTGAAACAGCAACGACTGAGAGTGAGTTACGGCTGTTTGAACACATGATTACTGATGCAATGTGTTTGAGAGATGAGGTCAGCTGTCCGGCCTTGACCCCTGCGAGCGAGCGACACCTGCGTCATTCATGCATGAGGCAAGAGCTGTTTGACCGATCGGACGTCTGCTGAACTCTCTCACACGCTTCTAAAGATCATTTTCAGTTAGCTACATTTAATAAAAAAAATTACAGCCAACTAAATTTGTTTATTTACATTTAGCTAAAATAATTAGCAACAACTTACCTTAAAAAATGAGTAAATTAATAATTTGCTAACACTTTATTTAAAGGTATCATAATACAGAGTAATTACCTAGTTAAGTACTTAGTAGTAGTTGTACTTAAATGCAACAAAATGTACTTACCATGTAATTAAGTTATGTAACAGCCTGTACTTACAGATGTCATAGACAGCTAATTTTACAGATCGAGCTACTTATGTAACCAAAAGATTGTTATATATGTGTTGCAGACTTTATACAATGCCAGTACACAGACACAAGCTACTTAAAGTGCATCAGATTGTACTTAAGTGTACTTCATGTGTATCTATACTGTACACCTTAGTTTGATTTAACCCACCAGTACAGCTAAAATACATGTAATACCTTTCTAATTACAGAATATTACACAGGCGTAAGCTACTTAAAATAAAGTGCATCAAGATTGTACTTAAGTGTACTTCATGTGTATCTATACTGTACACCTTAGTTTGATTTAACCCACCAGTACAGCTAAAATACATGTAATACCTTTCTAATTACAGAATATTACACAGACATAAGCTACTTAAAATAAAGTGCATCAAGATTGTACTTAAGTGTACTCCATGTGTATCTATACTGTACACCTTAGTTTGATTTAACCCACCAGTACAGCTAAAATACATGTAATACCTTTCTAATTACAGAATATTACACAGGCATAAGCTACTTAAAATAAAGTGCATCAAGATTGTACTTAAGTGTACTTAATGTGTATCTATACTGTACACCTTAGTTTGATTAAACCCACCAGTGCAGCTAAAATACATGTAATACCTTTCTAATTACAGAATATTACACAGGCATAAGCTACTTAAAATAAAATGCATCAAGATTGTACTTAAGTGCACATCATGTGTATCTATACTGTACACCTTAGTTTGATTTAACCCACCAGTACAGCTAAAATACATGTAATACCTTTCTAATTACAGAATATTACACAGACATAAGCTACTTAAAATAAAATGTATCAAGATTGTACTTAAGTGTACTTAATGTATATCTATACTGTACACCTTAGTTTGATTAAACCCACCAGTGCAGCTAAAATACATGTATTACCTTTCTAATTACAGAATATTACACAGGCATAAGCTACTTAAAATAAAATGCATCAAGATTGTACTTAAGTGTACTCCATGTGTATCTATACTGTACACCTTAGTTTGATTTAACCCACCAGTGCAGCTTAAATACATGTAATACCTTTCTAATTACAGAATATTACACAGACATAAGCTACTTAAAATAAAGTGTGTCAAGATTGTACTTAAGTGTACTCCATGTGTATCTATACTGTACACCTTAGTTTGATTTAACCCAGCAGTGCAGCTAAAATACATGTAATACCTTTCTAATTACAGAATATTACACAGACATAAGCTACTTAAAATAAAGTGCATCAAGATTGTACTTAAGTGTACTCATGTGTATCTATACTGTACACCTTAGTTTGATTTAACCCACCAGTGCAGCTAAAATACATGTATTACCTTTCTAATTACAGAATATTACACAGGCATAAGCTACTTAAAATAAAATGCATCAAGATTGTACTTAAGTGTACTCCATGTGTATCTATACTGTACAACTTAGTTTGATTTAACCCACCAGTACAGGACCGGACTTCAAAGCGCAATCATTTGGGAAATCGCACCCCGATTATGATTATGACACCTTAAAATAAACTATTACCAATAATTTGTTTCAGTGTACTTAGTATTTTTGTCTTGCTTTCTAGTACAAATATCTAAACATCCTTGAATCAAGATGAATTGACTGTACAAGTAAAATTATTCAAGATATTAGGTCTTGTTTTTGCTTAAAACTAGCAGTAATATCTGCCAATGGGGTAATAAAAATCATCTTAATTCAAAGGCTAAACAAGATTATTTTTCTTGCCCCATCGGCAGATAAGTTTTTACTCGTTTGAAGCAAAAACGAACAACATTTTGATATTTTTCAGAAAGCCAGACAATATCTTAAGTCATGTTACTTGTATGTTGATTCAAGAATGTTTAGATATTTATACTAGAAACAAGACAAAAATACTAGGTTAATAAAGCAGTTTTTGATTCGGCAGCATTAAATGCATGCGGATCAGAATCATTGTTTATTAGCTATTTAAAGACAGTGTGGGATATTACAACGGGTAACTAGCAGTCAGTTACTAGTATAACTAGAGAGCTGTTCTCATTTACTCTGTGTGCTATTTCAGTGAGCATGTGCACTCAAACGAAGCATGTGTTACCTCCAATGCATCCTGCAACAAAGTCCATTCCTCAGATGATGATGAAGATGATGAAGATGAGTGTGTGTGGCAGCAGCAGTGTTCTGGACGTCTGCGCTCGTGAGCAGCTGCTGCTTCTGTTACTGAATGAAGTTGATATGAAGGGGAAAGTCCATCTGTGACCAATAGAAGGTCCAGGATGAAGAAACACCCCCATCCTCATCATCATCATCCTCACAGCTCTGAGCTAACACACACTCGAGAGTAAAACCGTTTCTGTGGATCGGTCCGAGCACTGAAGAACTTCAGCTCACTGCAATATACTGCTGCGCATTAAATATAATATCAAACACGGTATATAATATAAAACACGATATAATATAGTGTTACATTAGAAATATATATATAAAACAGAATATAATATAGTGTTACATTAGAAATATCATATATAAAACATAATATAATATAGTGTTACAATAGAAATATATATATAAAACACAATATAATATAGTGTTACATTAGAAATATCATATATAAAACATAATATAATGTTACATTAGAAATATCATGTAATATAATATATTAAATTAGAAATCTTTTCCATGTGGTTGATTCATAAAATGATTTTTAATGAAGTGAGGCCAGACTTTGTTCTAATTATTTTGATTATTTAATTACATTTTTAATCCAATATGCACTTTAAGCATCTTTTGCACATGTAGTTTTGTTGTCTGCATATGTATTTATTTATTGTATTTAACCTGTTTCTCGTCATGATAATAGTTCTGGTATGGGATACAATATAAACACACAATATGCGCGATATAAATAATTATTAATAAACTCTTTCTCTATTCGGGATCTGATTGGCTGAGTGGCGAGTCGTGTTTGTGTAACACGTGATTCTTCTTCCTCATCGTCAGTGGAGAGAGTGATGAAGAGCAGCGCCGCCCGCGGTCACTGCAGGAACACAAACACTGTCTGACACCGGCACCGGCACCTGATACGGATCTGATACTCCCCGCGCTCAGAGAGCATCACGGGACCGGAACATCACCGAACATCGCCGCTCATTCACGCGACAACCATGAGTCGGAACCAGTGTTTCTGAAGGAGATCGTGACCTTCGGTTCACATTTCTGCAATGACAAAAGCGACACACACACACACACACACACACACACTCTCTCACACACACACACACACACACACTGTCGTCCTCACAATCATCAGATTCAGATCGTTAACCGGAGTCTGTCCGTTTCGCGCTGATGACTCGCGTTCGGATGATCGAACTGAATGACTCCGATTCTTTTTGATCGGTTCTTCTGATTCATCTGTTTGATCGGTTCGGATCATTTCTGATGGTTCAAAACGGTTCCGATTCCTTTGTTTGATCGGTTTTAATTAATCTGTTTGATCTGTTTTAATTAATCTGTTTGATCAATTTTAATTAATCGGTTTTAATTAATCTGTTTGATTGGTTCGGATAATTTCTGTTGGTTCGGTTCCGGTTCCTCTGTGATAGGTTCTGCTGGTTCTGATTCATCTGTCGGATCGGTTCCGGTTCCTCTGTGACCGGTTCTGCTGGTTCTGATTCATCTGTCGGATCGGTTCCGGTTCCTCTGTGACCGGTTCTGCTGGTTCTGATTCATCTGTCGGATCGGTTCCGGTTCCTCTGTGACCGGTTCTGCTGGTTCTGATTCATCTGTCGGATCGGTTCCGGTTCCTCTGTGACCGGTTCTGCTGGTTCTGATTCATCTGTCGGATCGGATCGGTACCGGTTCCTCTGTGACCGGTTCTGCTGGTTCTGATTCATCTGTTGGTTCGGTACCGGTTCCTCTGTGACCGGTTCTGCTGGTTCTGATTCATCTGTTGGTCCGGTTCCTCTGTGATCGGTTCTGCTGGTTCTGATTCATCTGTTGGTTCGGTTCGGATCGGTACCGGTTCCTCTGTGATCGGTTCTGCTGGTTCTGATTCATCTGTCGGATCGGTTCGGATCGGTACCGGTTCCTCTGTGATCGGTTCTGCTGGTTCTGATTCATCTGTTGGTCCGGTTCCTCTGTGATCGGTTCTGCTGGTTCTGATTCATCTGTTGGTCCGGTTCCTCTGTGATAGGTTCTGCTGGTTCTGATTCATCTGTTGGATCGGTTCCGGTTCCTCTGTGATCGGTTCTGATTCATCTGTCGGATCGGTTCGGATCGGTACCGGTTCCTCTGTGACCGGTTCTGCTGGTTCTCATCGTGATGCACCTCGTAACACAACTCTCAATTCACAAGTCCCGATTGGAGGATTTAAACGAGCAATTTCAAACTTTAATGTAACACTTAAGTAATCATTTTAAAAGCCGGACAGCGGTGGGAATACACAATACCTGCTAAAATACTATAGTAACTTATAGTAAATACTACAGTGTTTTTGAACCATACTACAGTGAAGTGTATTATACTGTATAGTATTTACAATGCATTGTTAATGAGTGCATACTGCATACTGTGTAGACATAAATATAATATACTGCAATAAATTTTACTATGGTTCTGTAGTTTATGTGATATAATTATCACTTTAGAGTTGCTGGGAGTTCGTTCCTCTGTGATCGGTTCTGCTGGTTCTGATCAGCGATCTGCTTTATATTACTATAGTTGTTATATTACCACAATAACTATAGAATTATAATCAATTAATTGTATTAGTACTCTGTAGTTACTTACTATAGTAGTATGGTTCAAAAACACTAGTATTTGTTATAAATTACTATAGTATTTTTTTCATGTCTAGGCATACAATACGCATTTATTTAAATTAAATTGTAAAAAAAAAGAGTAAACTAAGAATCGCGGGATATGTAGTTCGGCTCAAAAGTTTACACACCCCTTTCAGAATCTGAGAAAATAATAATATTTAAACAAAATACGAAAAACTCTCACATCATCATGTTATTATATCTTGTGGACTATATGTGAACATATGTTAGATTTGAAATATAACATTTCATTTTTATTATCCATCTTATTTTGTTGAAATTATTAATATTTTTGTAAATTATGCACTTTTGAGAACCGTAAAGTTTGAAATGCGAGATATATTGTGAGATGCAAATTAGCATCGTAATTAGCACAATATTTGAAACAAAAAATAGACATAGCAATATTTCTGCAATAAATATTACGATATAAATAAATAGCTTTATGTGAAAATAATTAGTCACTTTAGAGTTAGTGGGAGGATTTTGTTAAGATGCGCATCTGCATAGAAAATACTAATAATAATAATAAAAGTTCTTCACTATGTAAATTAAATATAGATTATTCCTTGGTTAAAGCTACAAACGTTATTTGATCAAGTGCAATGATTTATATTTTATTGATTAATTAACGGTAACGACATTGACAGGAGTGAGTACATTATAGGCTACTGTCACTTTAAGAACTAATGCATTGATCCGCTGTATTGATAGTGACTTACGCTCACTTTACTCGCCCACACCGGCGATTAGACATAATTATGTGTGTATTTGACTGTTCAAACGCACATAGACGTGAAAAAGATCGCGAGTAACGAATAAAGTTTTAACAATCGTTATCTTGCACTTGAATGGTTGAATGTTTAAATTGACGCGCGCTACACTCTGATGTATTTGTTCAAATTAATCTCCACTTGCGATGTGACGATTTCAATAATTGCGATATCGATTTGATTTCGAAATATCGTGTTACTAGCCCTACAAGAACGTTAGAATTGCGAGATATAAACTAAATTGCGAGATAAAGTGAGAATTGCTAAATTAACGGTGGGTTCAAATCATGTCGGATTGAGATCGTATTTACGTGTTGAACGCACATCACCACAAAGTCGTTAATACTCGAAATTATCTTTAAAGGAACACTACACTTTTTTTGGGAAATCGGCTCATTTTACGACTCCCCAAGAGTTAAAGTTTTACCGTTTTTGAATCCATTCAGCTGGTCTGGCCGTTAGCAATGTTAGCGTAGCTTAGCATAGATCATTGAATCCGTTAGCATCTCGCTCAAAAATGACCAAAGAGTTTCGATATTGTTCCTATTTAAAGCTTGACTCTTCTGTAGTTACATCGTGTACATCACATTTTTGAGCGAGATGCTAACAGTCTAATCCGATTCAATGATCTATGCTAAGCTACGCTAAAAGAGCTAGCTAGACCCGCGAACCCGAAAACATGAAGAAAACGTGACGCAGTCAAAGACTATCAATACCGTCTGTATTGATAATTTTTATTATTTTTTTGTAATGTAAATTAATACTATGTTACAAATACAATATTTTATATTATTGTAGAATTACCATAGAATATATAATGATTCAGTTCACATGTTGAATAAAATCAGAAAACGGCAAAACTCAATGATGCACATTCTTTATTAATCATTATGTAGATGTAGAGTTTAAAAAAATCGTTGAATTTTATGTAGAAAAGTTAAATCGCCATCTTGTTCCGACCAAAGTGACTTTTTACGACTTGTCGACTCCGTCCCACGAGGACTTGAACGCAGAATAATTAACATTATTATTCAGTTGTGGAAACGATCCTCCACGAGTAACTAACTAGCAGCGCTAGATTTAAAGGGACAGCGCACCCATAAACGATGATTACTCGTGTCGTTCCAATCCCGTAAGACCCGTTCATCTTCAGAACACACGATACTTCTGATGAAATACGAGCGCTCTCTTGAACACCATCAAGGCTCAGAAAGCATAGTAAGGACATCGTTAAAATAATCCATGTGACATCAACCGTAATTTGACGAAGTTTTGAGAATACTTTTGGTGGAAGCAAGTACACATTGCAAAAAAATTATTTTCATTTTTAGTATTTTTGTCTTGTTTGCTAATATAAATATCTATTAATTCTGGAATTAAAATGCGTTTACTTGACAAGTATGATATTTTGTCTTGTTTTATGAAAGAAAATCTATATTTTGTATATTTGTACAAATATCTGCTAATGGGGTAATAAAATATCTTAATTCAAACTCTAAAAATATTATTTTTCTTACCCCATTAGTACGTGTTTGAAGCAAAAACTAACAAAATGTTAATATTATTTTTATAAATCATATCTCGAGTCATGTTACTTCTCAAGTAAACGCATTTTAATTCCAGAATTTGTAGATATTTATATTAGAAAACAAGACTGAAATACTAAGTAAGTTATTTTTTCTAGTGGATGCGTCATTATAATCTCTCCACAATGGCGGCGCACCGCAGCATAAGAGATGAGGAGGAGGATTGTTAAATAAAGTCGTTATTTTTGTTTTCTTGGCGCACAGAAAGTATTCTCATAGCTTCGATTGAGCCACTGGATTATTGTAACGATGTCCTTACTCTGTTTCTGAGCCTTGATGGTGTTCAAGAGAGCTCTCGTATTTCATCAGTGTTCTGAAGATGAACGGGCTTAGTAATCATCGCGTGCGGTGCGCTGTCCTTTTGCGCTGTCCCTTTAAGTGACCGCGCTGTTCCTCGCTGGTGTTTGGCACCTACAGGAACGTCCTTCACCTCCTGCATGAGCTGCGGCACAGAAGCGCCGCCGATCCGCATCACAGAGCGGATATCTTTCTGTCGGGCTTCGCTGGAGGCGTCGCTCAGGTGCGCTGCACTCGTGTCGGGGGGGTTATCGAAGCACATCCACTGATGCATTTACCAGAGGAACATTATAGGACAATTAGCTTTTACTGGTGTTTGAGATATTAAAAGACATGGTTCGGACGTATGTGTGATAATATGATGTATTTGTAAGAGAGGTGCACTTTCATTCTAGAAGGACGAGTCTTAATTATATATCAATTAATTATAGGTTTAACCCCTTAAGTGTCAGCATCCACCCTGTGGAAGTTTACTTCACTATATTACAATTAAATCTAATCATGACAAACTATGTCGTTGGAAAGGTCTAAGACTCCTAAATACATATTGCACCACTTTTTTTGTAAAAACTAAATATGTAGGAAAATGTATAGATTAATTTATGACAAGAGCGCACCTGAAAAATCATAATTATAACATGAGTTCTGATCTTTGTCATAGACAATCTGTTTTTCTATCACACTTTAATCATAAGAAATCACTTGAACACTTAAAATCTCAAAATGTATCCTTTGAAATCAGACATTGCATTACCATGGAAACGCTGCATCGAAATTCATGAATTCTACAAATATAAGTTTGCACTATAATGTCTGTGTTCTAAACTGTGAGGGACAGTTAAGGGTTAAATTAGAATTGGGAAATGATTTTTTATATTCAGTACTAGCTCTGTTGGTTTTAGTATTTTTAGGAAAATTGTTGTTTTGTTGATGTTTTGAAGCTTGTGTCGATTTCTGAACTTGATGTTGATTGTGGTTCATTTATGATTTGTTTTGTTATGTTGTTGTTTTTTAAATACAGAGGACTACAATGAAATTATGCATTTTATATCCTCGACAGTTTTGAAATGTGAGCACAGACGCAGTCATAAGCAGCACAGGTATAAAACAATACACTGTATGGGTCAAAAAAATAAATAAAATGAATGCCAAAAATCATTAGGATATTAAAATCATGTTCCATGAAGATATTTAGTAAATTTCCTATCATAAAAATATTTTTGATTATTAATATGCATTGCTAAGAACTTCATTTGAACAACTTTAAAGCAGATTTTCTCAACATTTAGATTTTTTGCACCAGATTTTCAAATATTGTCCAAACCGTACATCAATGGAAATATAATTTATTAGCTGATGCATAAATCTCAATGTGCCCCTCATGACTGGTCTTGTGCTCACCGTCTGTTTTGCATGATAAACCGGACTAAATCTAGTGTTTCCAGGTGTTGGTGGTGTCTCCCGCAGACATGGTGAAAGTCCGTCTCCAGTGTCAGCGCGAGCCGCCGGACTCCAGACGCAGATACCGCGGGCCGCTGCACTGTCTGCTCCGGATCGCGCGGGACGAGGGTCTGCTGGGGCTCTATAAGGGCTCGTCTGCGTTAGCGCTGCGCGACGGGCCGTCCTTCGCCACGTACTTCCTCACATACAGCAGCATGTGTGAGCTCCTGCGCTCCGCAGACGGCCGGCAGACGAGTACGTGCGCACACACAACACATCTGCTCACGCTCATGTTTCAAGAAACATCCCAAACACACGTTAACTCTTTCCGTATCTCTTACACTCGGCAAAAAATTATTTTCGTCTTGTTTGCTAGAATTAATATCTATAAATTCTGAATTAAGATGCATTTACTTGACAAGTGACATGTCTTGTTTTATGAAAATAATATCCATATTTTATTAGCTTTTGCTTCAAACTAGTACAAATATCTGCTAATGTGGTAATAAAAATATCTTGTTTCGAGTTTGAATTAAGATGTTTTTATTACCTCATTAGCAGATGTGTTTGATTGTCTGATGCAAAAACTAACAAAATATGGATATTATTTTCATAAAACGAAACATATCTGGAGTCATGTTACTTGTCAAGTAAACGCATCGTAATTCCAGAATTTGTAGATATTAATATTAGAAAACAAGATAAAAATACTAAAGAAGAAAATAATTTTTGCAGTGCATTCAGTTTTATTAATCTCTGTATTCATATTTCATTCACACTAAGATGTTTCCATAACAGTATAAATACAAAGTAATCAGTTTTTATTTCACAAATCAAATGTTTAATTCTTGAATTTTTTCCTCTGGATTTTCTCGTGACCTTAATATTTATGTCTCGCAAATCTGACTCTGAACTAGTTTATATTTGGCAGTTTTGTGGTTATTTCATACAATTCGGAGGAAAAAAAGTTGCTTTTTACTTACTTTTATATCCGTGGTGGACACAAGCTTCCATAACTTTATGATTTATAGAGTGATGAATAGAAATAAAACCCTTTAACTCTAATATATGTGTCCCTGCAGCACAGACGCAGTCATAAGCAGCACAGATATAAAACAATACATTGTATGTCAAAATTACAAACAAAAAATGTAATGCCAAAAATCATTAGGATATTAAAATCATTCCATGAAGATATTTAGTACATTTCCTATCACACAAATATTTTTGATTAGTAATATGCATTGCTAAGAACTTAATTTAAACAACTTTAACAATTATTTTCTCAATATTTAGATTTTTTTTGCACCAGATTTTCAAATATTGTCCAAACCATACATCAATGGAAATATTATTTATTCAGCTTTCAGACGATGCATACATCTGAATTTCCTAAAATTGATTCTTATGACTGGTTTTGTGCTCCAGGGTCACATTTTCAAACAAGAATTTTAAACCTCAGTATCAAATGTTCTGGAAATGCATGCAAACAATGTATGATTTTCATATTTAAACATAACATTTGAGAAGGTGTGATGTAGTGAGCGGTCAGCCGGTGTATGTTGAGATGCATGAGCTGTTGTTCCAGGCTGGCCGGTGGTTCTTCTGGCCGGCGGTGTGTCTGGGATGTGTGGATGGGCCGTGGGGACGCCGATGGACGTGATTAAAGCTCGTCTGCAGGTGTCCGGCGTGAGCGGCCGGCGCTACAGAGGATTCTTCCACTGCGTCTCACACAGCGTGAGGAGCGAAGGCCTCTCCGTCCTCTTCAGAGGTCTGACGCTCAACTGCATCCGAGCCTTCCCGGTCAACATGTCCGTCTTCGCCACGTACGAGCTGGTCCTTCGCTTTCTGCGTCCGGCGTCGTAGATCTTGCTCTTGAGACTCCTCACCGAGGCGTCAGTGTTTTACATTCAGATGTGGTTTTATTACAGAAGCACTGAGAATATTTATCTTTTGCATTAATATATATATTTGAGTGTGTTTTGCTGTGTCTCATGAATGGTTGAAGAAATAGTTCAGACAAAAAATAAGATCAGGATGAGTTTGTTTCTGCATCAGTGTCTCGTGAATGGGTGCCGTCAGAATGAGAGCTGATAAAAACATCACAATAGTCCATCAGTTAACATCTGGAGAAGACAAAACCAGCTTTAACACATTTATAACTAAAATACCATAGAGTTCATTAGTCCAGAGCTCTCATTCTGACGGCACCCATTCACTTCCATTGCTGAGACACTGATGAATATGAGTCTTTTATATAAACCCTTAAACTTGGCACATTTCATGCCATCAGCCCAGTTCGTGTCATGGTTTCTGTGCCGCCACGGAGGATGTGTTAAATGGACATTAGGCTTTAATATTCTACCATAAAGCCAAAATTCAAACAGGCATATTTCTATTATACGTGTGCATCCACGCTCTTGTTTTATTCATGTAAGATGGCACTGATGCACAAAGGTTATATCAAACTAGAAACTAATGCACAAGCATGCAAAAAAAATATTTGTATTTATTTTAGGGGCTCTGTATAATAGTCACCAAAAAATAAATCATATTTACAGATGACTGTACTATACCAAACACAATGCTGCCATTTATGTTAAATATGAGCACAGACGCAGTCATAAGCAGCACAGGTATATTAAGTCAATAATACATTGTATGGGTCAAAATTATAAATTTTTCTGTCATGCCAAAAATCATTAGGATATTAATATCATGTTCCATGAAGATGCCTACCATGAATATATCAAAACTTAATTTTTGATTAGTAATATGCATTGCTGTGAACTTCTTTAAATGCCTTTATGACTGGTTTTGTGGTCCAGGCTCACATCATGCAGGAACCTGTAAATGGACCATTCACTCATGCGAGCGTTCACTGTAATTATGACATTAAACGTGTGGTTTAAACACCAGTGTGTGGTTGTTTATTGGTCTCGAGCAGCATGATGAAGGTGGATGCGCGAGTCTCTAGGAGTTGAAGTGTAGTTTGCGAGGGCTCATGAACTGTCGTACGATCTCGTCCGTCACGAGTTTGCGTCTCTCCTGATGCGCGGCGATCATGGGCTGAAGCGTCTCGATCAAACGCTTCTTCAGTTCTCCGGTGAGCAGCGCGCCGCTGCTGTAGTCCTGCAACACAATCGTGTTTATAGTCACTTTACAATAAGCTTTCGCATACGTACAACACTCCTACAGCACTTCGTTAAAGTTCAACATTCATTAATACATTATTGAAAGTAGTGTTAACATTAGTTAATGCACTGGAACATGTTATTAACTCACATTAACAAAGGTTAATTACTTTTTACTTTTTAGTCATTTAGCAGACGCCTTTATCCAAAGCGACTTACAAATAAGAAAAAGTAACTAAAACTATAAGTTAAATCTCTATAAATACACATTTAAGAAAATGGAGAAATTAAATAAAATGACAAAACTAAACATTTAAATGAAAACAAAAAATAAAGCTAAAAACATTTCAAAATATTAAATCAAGAAAATGTATAACAATTATTCTAACATGACACTAAGCCAAACACCCATATATATATATATATGTGTTATTTCATTTCCATGTAGTATGTTGAATGTTACGAATGTTATGAAGTAATGTTACTAAAATAACTCCAATTTATTCAAACTAAAGAAAATAGCTATAAAGACATTAAATTCATACATAATTTATCTAAAATTAAAATGGATAAATCAAATTAATACATTGCTTATTCTTAGTTGCATTTACTTATTGTAAAGTGTTAATTTTATACATATTTAGAAACTTTTATTTTAAATTGAAATTTTACTATATATATATATGTTTTTAAGTACATAGCTGTTTATTATTTTTTATTTCAGTTTTAGATATTTTAGTCCAAGTTAAACAAAAGTTTGTCATTTTCATTTTTTTATAAATGTCCATATAATTTATTATTCAAGTTTTAGTTTAGAACAAAGTAAATTAAATAAAAAAAAATAGCATTTGCAAGTTTTACATTTTTATGTGAATAAATTTGACTAATATAAATGTTTTACTTTCATATTTTATCTTTCAGTTAAGTTTTTCATTTCAAGATAAAAACTTTTTCATAATAATAATAAATTATTATTTGTGTAACTCTTCATACATGAAACGCAGCTCAAAGTTCTTCGAGATAAATAGTTGCAGTGTTGGGGAAAGTTACTTTTAAAAGTAATGTTACTTTTTAAATCTGGGCAGGGCTTGCTTGTTAGTTTTCAATATAAAAGTTATATTTTTGGCAAATATAAAGCCCTTTCACACCAAAAGTGAGATGAATCAGCCACAGGTTGCAGGAAATGTACATTTAAAAAACACTGGTTAATAAAATGGGATTAAAATACATACAAGATATTTGTCTTATTTAATTATTGCAGGTTTGCTTCATATTCTGAGTTCGCATCTCATTGTTTTTTTATTGATTTGTGTTTTTGTGCAGGTGAGCTTACTAAATACAACATAAAATTATCATTCATATATCTAGTTCTTATATATATTTTTTTAGTTTACTTTGTTTGATTTACTACCTACTTTATTTCACACTGTAAAGCACATTGAGTAAGATAAGATCGTGTTGATATTTAGTCTAGAGCTACAGTAAGATTATGATGATATTTAGTCTAGAACTACAGTAAGATCGTGTGGATATTTAGTCTAATAACGGTGTGTTGATATTTGGTCTAGAGCTAGTAAGATGTTGATATTTAGTCTAGAACTACAGTAAGATCATGTTGATATTTAGTCTAGAGCTACAGTAAGATCATGTTGATATTTAGTCTAGAACTACAGTAAGATCATGTTGATATTTAGTCTAGAACTACAGTAAGATCATGTTGATATTTAGTCTAGAACTACAGTAAGATCATGCTGATATTTAGTCTAGAACTACAGTAAGATCATGTTGATATTTAGTCTAGAACTACAATAAGATCGTGTTGATATTTAGTCTAGAACTACAGTAAGATCGTTGATATTTAGTCTAGAACTACAGTAAGATCGTGTTGATATTTAGTCTAGAACTACAGTAAGATCATGTTGATATTTAGTCTAGAACTACAATAAGATCATGTTGATATTTAGTCTAGAACTACAGTAAGATCGTGTTGATATTTAGTCTAGAACTACAGTAAGATCATGTTGATATTTAGTCTAGAACTACAGTAAGATCATGTCGATATTTAGTCTAGAACTACAGTAAGATCGTGTTGATATTTAGTCTAGAACTACAGACGGATCATGTTGATATTTAGTCTAGAACTACAGTAAGTTCATGTCGATATTTAGTCTAGAACTACAGTAAGATCATGCTGATATTTAGTCTAGAACTACAGTAAGATCATGTTGATTTTTAGTCTAGAGCTACAGTAAGATCATGCTGATATTTAGTCTAGAACTACAGTAAGATCATGTCGATATTTAGTCTAGAACTACAGTAAGATCATGTTGATATTTAGTCTAGAGCTACAGTAAGATCGTGTTGATATTTAGTCTAGAACTACAGTAAGATCGTGTGGATATTTAGTCTAGAACTACAGTAAGATCGTGTGGATATTTAGTCTAGAACTACAGTAAGATCGTGTGGATATTTAGTCTAGAACTACAGTAAGATCATGTATATTTTCTAAAAATAAAATCATTTTATTTAGTCTAGAGCTATCAGTAGATCGTTTGATATTTAGTCTAGAACTACAGTAAGATCATGTTGATATTTGGTCTAGAGCTACAGTAAGATCATGTTAACTATTTAGTCTTTCACTGCTGTCTGATATTAACCCGGTCTAGAACTACAGTAAGATCATGTTGATATTTAGTCTAGAACTACAGTAAGATGTGATATTTGGTCTAGACCTGTCTGATCTTCTCCAGCTGTTCTGATATTTCAGCCAGATCAGTTGATATTTAGTCTAGAGCTACAGTAAGATCGTGGATATTTAGTCTAGAGCTACTCGTGTTGATATTTAGTCTAGAGCTACAGTAAGATCATGTTGATATTTGGTCTAGAGCTGGTGTAAGATCGTCACCTTGATATTTAGTCTAGAGCTACAGTAAGATCATTATATTTAGTCTAGAGCTACAGTAAGATCATGTATGATATTTGGTCTAGAGCTACAGTTAAGATCATGTTGATATTTAGTCTAGATATAAATAACATTTAGCAGATGCTTTTAGTCCAACAGTACTTATCATGTTGATATTTAGTCTAGAGCTACATTATTATCAGTATTTGTGTTTCTAGAATCAGTAAGATCATGATTAGTTAATGCAATGCTCTACCACTGAGCCACAGGAACAGGTGATCATGCTGATATTTGGTCTAGAACTACAGTAAGATCATGTACGGTATTTAGTCTAGAGTTTTACAGTCCATCATTGCATATTTAGCCACCCATAAGTAAATGAAATGTGTTATGTGTTAGATCATTTAGTCTAGAGCTACAGTAAGATCATATTATTTAGTCTAGAACTGGTAAGATCGTGTATATTTATTTGCAGCAGTAGATAAATATTTGAATGCATATTGGTAAAAATCATGTTGAATAATTTAAGTCTAGAATGCCTCATGAAATCGATCAACTAATGTTTGAAAAACATCTATAAGCCTATGTTTTATTGCTGTTTTTCGTGTTAAGAATGACAAGTTGGATGCCACAGACTTTGTTTTGCGCATTGTGTATTTTATTTCAGCTATTTGAGCTAAATAATGCAAAATCATCATAACTTTGACTTTATTTACATGGCGTGACTCTAAAATGCCACTGAACGGTATTTGTACTGCATGCAAACACAATCTTGGCACAGCGGACCAAAAAACAACAAATTAAATAAATAAAAATAAAATAGTATGAAGTTGATGACCTTGGCTCTCCATATCTCCTCATTGTGTCCGCCCGGAGATAAAGGCGTGTTTATTGATTACATAAGAGCTAATAATCACCTTTTTGATTTCTGATTAGCTTAGCAAATTATTTCATTTTAAAGTAGTAATGTATAGCATTCTATAGATATATGTATCATGTCAGTGAGGCAAGTATTTGCTGAGTTTAAGTTCAGTTTTTGTGAATCGTTCCTGCTCATGATCAAGACCCTGTTTGTTTTCTTTATTTTACAAAAGCACAACGTTTTGTTGACATTGTGAGCGCACACAAATACAACTATTTGCAGCTTCGAATGATGCATACTTTTACCTTTAGGAGGAATAAAAAAAGGCTTGTTTTAATTTTCCACTCTTATTAAGAGAAAACAAATTCAAGTGATTGAAGGACATGGAGGCGTTCAGCTTCCACTTTTAGCACAAAATGATTTATATGCATCACACATTTATCTTACATTTTTAAATGTATATTGTGAAATGCATGAAGTTTTTTGTCTCAAATTGTGATTATTTGAGAAGGCTAAAATGTGCTCAACTCACTGTCTAACTGGCCGCTTTTGACTTATATTTAAAAAAAAAATGTGACAAACATAAAATGTTCCAATCATGTTTCTATATTTGTACTGCACTTTGCCATTAAGAACCACAATCTTGATGGCTGCAACAGAAAACAAGACTTGAAAGAACTCTGAAAAACGGACAAGGACAGGCTCTGTATTTGTTCTTGTTTCAATATTTTCATTGACGCTCTAGAGATAAATGCATCGATTAGCAATAGCTTTTTAATTTCTGATTTGATTTGGCGGACTCAGACATCTTTAGGTTTCAGCTCCATAGAGAAACATTGGAAGATGTGAAGTTCGCATCGGTTTTATTGGGTTTATGCTTAAAAAATAATAAAGCGATGTTCCTGGGGTGCGTGTAACACTGATTCCAGCTATCCTGAGAGGATCGACAATATCATTTATTACATTACACTTCCTGAATCCAAACAAAACAGAGCAAAATGTCTGTAAGTATTCAGCCCCAATACAATGCTTGTCCTACACTCATTAAGTTACATCTGCTTGAGCACGTTAATGTTATCTTGTGCTTTAGCAAGGTATCTCTGGCTAAAACTAGCTAATGTTTAAGTTAGTGAGTCCATGCTAACGTACAAACCTAAATAGCATGTTCTCACGTCTTGTACAGTGTTACGTCAAATCAAAAAAACAAATGAAGGTCTACATTTCAGTGCCTCTCCATATTAAACTGGTTAAATGTACATAAATTTAATCGTACCCTGCGATACATGAAGTGTTGTCATCCGAGACCGTAATATGAGACTTCTACCTAACTAAGGGGGCTTATCGATAGCTCCCGAGGGAGCAACAGTAATTATAAGGGGGGCCACCGATAGCTCCGCTTGTTTATCCGAGGGAGCAACAGTAACTAAGGGGCGGAGCTTACCGATAACTCCATTTGTTTATCCGAGGGAGCAACAGTAACTAAGGGGCGGGCTTACCGATAGCTCCGCTTTGTTTATCCGAGGGAGCAACAGTAACTAAGGGGCGGGCTTACCGATAGCTCCGCTTTGTTTATCCGAGGGAGCAACAGTAACTAAGGGGGGCGGGGCTTACCGATAGCTCCGTTTGTTTATCCGAGGGAGCAACAGTAACTAAGGGGGCGGGCTACCGATAACTCCATTTGTTTATCCGAGCAACAGTAACTAAGAGGGCGCGAGGCTTACCGATAACTCCGTTTGTTTATCCGAGGGAGTAACAGTAACTAAGAGGGGCGGGCTTACCGATAACTCCGCTTTGTTTATCCGAGGGAGCAACAGTAACTAAGAGGGGCGGGCTTACCGATAACTCCGCTTTGTTTATCCAAGTGAGTAACAGTAACTAAGAGGGGGGGCTTACCGATAACTCCGTTTGTTTATCCGAGCGAGTAACAGTAACTAAGAGGGGGTGAGGCTTACCGATAACTCCGTTTGTTTATCCGAGCGAGTAACAGTAACTAAGAGGGGGCGGGGCTTACCGATAACTCCGTTTGTTTATCCGAGGAGTAACAGTAACTAAGAGGGGGCGGGGCTTACCGATAACTCCGTTTGTTTATCCGAGCGAGTAACAGTAACTAAGGGGGGGCGGGGCTTACCGATAACTCCGTTTGTTTATCCGAGCGAGTAACAGTAACTAAGAGGGGCGGGCTTACCGATAACTCCGTTTGTTTATCCGAGCGAGTAACAGTAACTAAGAGGGGGCGGGGCTTACCGATAGCTCAATTAAAAGTTCCCCCTCGGCTCGGCGGGCCCCCAATCTGCCCAAGCCCGTATACCCCTGCATACAGAGTCAGAATCAAGCCTGATGAAGCACCTTGTTCTTGATCTGCTTGGCCGTGTCGGTCAGGAAGATGGAGGAGTTGGCGTCGCTGGCGCTCATCTTGGTCTGAGCTCCCTGCAGCGCCGGGAAGAAGGTGGAGTGAAGCAGAGCCGGTTTGGGAAAACCGATCCGAGGAGCCACGTCCCGCGTCATCCGGAAATACGGATCCTGAGGAGCAATTCCAGAAGTGCATACTTGAGGCAGTGTTTCCTAACCATCTATTATATTTCCTTATTATAATTTTAAAGTACCTCTATTATGCATGTTCAAAGAGTAGTGTGCACCCAGGTGAAAAACAAGTGCACTTCCATAATGTAGTCTATTTTCATGCACTAACTTTGTACTTCATATATAAAAATTAGTCTTTAGTAGATCATCATAAGTATACTCAACTGTGCTATTTTGGGACACCATGAATATGAACTAAAACATACTGGGCCCTATATTAACGATCTAAGCTCTGGTCTAAAGCATACGGCGCAAGTGCGCTTAAAGTGTGTCCGAATCCACTTTTGCTAGTGTAACGACGGGAAAATGGTCTAAACGGGTTCTCTTAATGAGTGTTTTTTGGGCGTAACGTGCTCTAAACCAATCAGAGTCTCATCTCCCATTCCCTTAAGAGCGAGTTAATGGCGTATTCGTTATTTAAACGACAAGCACTCAGACTGAACGCGGCGTCTCCAGAGATCCGCTCATGTGCGAGCAAATAGGTGCATACACGCAATGACAATGCATTAAGACATTTATATATATATATATATATATATAAATATATGTAGCCTACAATTTTTAATATTTGGCATGTTTGTGTGCTGAGGCAAACGAGTGTTGTGGACCTGCTCAGAAGCGCATTTTCTACTAACGGGCTCTTTAAATAACAAATAATGCACCATTGACTTTAGAGCAGGTTTGAGTTGGTCTATGGCGCAGTCTATTTTCAGCTCCTCAAAATAGCAACGCGCCAACAATGCGCTTGAACACCAGACCAAGCATGAGCGCACGATGCAGACGTGAAAATGAGAACTGCGTCGGGCTGAAACTAGCAAAAACACTGTCTCTATATTTACAAAATGTATTTAGTTACCACTTGTAGTGTATGAAAGATGGGTTCGAGTGTACTAACTAAATATTTTTTTTAGTTCATATTCACGGTGTCCAAAAATAGCACAGCTGTCTTAAATGATCTTAAAAAGTACTAAAAGATCATTTTTAGTATTTTAAGTACAAAATTTGAAAAACACTTGTTTTTCACCTGTGTGAATAATAACCACCTGGTCCAGGGTCACACACATATGTTTGATATCTATTCATTTTTTTAAACCACACTGTGAATCAGTCAGAATCAGAAAGGTCACGTGATCTGTAGCCGAGCGTCTCACCTGATCGATGGCACACGGGATCAGACACTGAACGTCCGTCCGCTCGCCGAAGATCTGCGGGAAGGAGCTGCTGAAGGACGGAGCCGCCTGGATGGCCGGGAAGCTGACTTTACCTGCAGACACACGCCGTTAAACACCACACACACACTGGACGGATTCCCGCCAAACAGAGACGCTGCTCACCGATGCAGTCGCTGTCTGTGAAGCCGAAGATGCCTTTGACCTGGTTAAACGTCACGTGCTTCTGGACCTTCACCACGTTCCTGTAGAACGCAGGACTCGCCCTGTCAGGAGAAGCATCACATTCACAGAACATCACCATGTTATCATTTACAGACCATAATAGAGTTACATGATGCTATATAAACAATCAAGGAGTTGAGATTTGCTATATAGTATAAATATTGCTTTACATGATTGAACTACATGTGTACTGTATATGGATAAAGTTGGAAATACATATGTATTTATTTATTTAGATATACAATTGAAAATGTATAGTATGTGTGTGTATCATTTTTTATATTTTCATATGCATATATAATATTTACTGATATGTATATATTTAGACAAAATATTTATTAAAATATGTAAATATATAATAACACACAATATGTATATTTTAGATATTGTTTTATTTATTTATATTTACGTATGTATAATATATATTTATTTACTTTACATATACACACACTATTTTATGTATATAATGTATTATTTGTTGATATATTTACATGTATATGCACATTTATATATATATATGTGTGTGTGTGTGTGTGTGTGATAAATATGTATTTTAAATATATAATATTTACATATTTTATTTAAATGTGTGTGTGTGTGTGTGTGTGTGTGTGTGTGTGTGTGTATACACACCACAAAAGACTGCTTTGTAAGTAATCTTCCTGATTTATCTCAATTCCTCAGCATATCCAACAGCGCAGAAAAACTTGATAATGTAACAGAAACTATGGATTCTCTCTTTTCTAACACTTCCTTTACGCTTAAGGAAGATTAAGGAAACGAGTCCAACACCGTGTTATAATGAGCACACTCGCACCCTAAAGAGAGCAGAAAATGGAGCGCAGCTGGAGGAAAACAAAACTAGAGGTATTTCGTATTGCTTGGCGGGAAAGTACCCTATCCTACAGAAAAGCATTAAAACTGCTAGATCTGATTACTTTTCATCTCTTTTAGAAGAAAACAAACATAACCCCAGGTATTTATTCAATACAGACACAATTTGTATTGTTAAAAGCGCTATATAAATAAAGGTGACTTGACAAGCACACAGTTGTGATGTAATAGCGCCACCTGCTGTCTGCACTGATACACAACATGAAACGTTGCAATATAAACACAAGAGAGTATTTGTACCCCATGTAGTCGAGGTCGGAGAAGATGAAGGTCTTGTTGACGTCGAATCCGCAGGCGATGATGTCTCTGGCGTTCTCCACCGCGTACCGATGACACTCGTCCAGCGACAGATCCTTCCACAGATACTTCTCATCATCGGTCAGCTGAATGACCAGAGGAACGTCGAACACGTCCTGAAGCCACCTGTGACACACACACACACACACACACAGATACAGACAGAGAGAGAGAGAGAGAGACACACACACACACACAGAGAGAGAGACACAGATACAGACAAACAGAGAGAGAGAGAGAGACACACACACAGAGAGAAAGAGACACAGATACAGACAGACAGAGAGAGAGAGAGAGAGAGAGACACACACACACACAGAGACACACACACACACACACACACACACACACACACACACACACACAGAGAGACACACACAGACACACACACACACGTCAGCACTTTCACAGACTCCCGCTGAACACTGACGCACTGAGGAAGACTCACTTGGTGAAGATGAAGGGGATCAGGTGACCCACATGCATGGCCTCTGAGGACGGCCCTCGACCCGTGTACAGATAGAAGGACTTCTGCTTCTCGTACGCGTCCAGGATCTGATGCATGTCCCTGCGGATCACAAACATGGGATGAGACCACAGCTGACCAAGCTTTCAGATGATCACCATGATCCTCGTGTGAGTATTTAATACAGCTATGCATTTACAATTTATACTGCGAAAAACTATTATTCTTAATCAGAGTGAAATATTAATATTTAAATATGGCATTAACATTTTATTTCTATTAAGTTACATAATTAATAATGGATTTCTTTGTATCCAATGTTTAACTTATTTGTATCTTTTTTTATTTATTTATATCAAGGTTTTATTTATTTCATTTTAATTTAAACAAAAATTGTACAATATATTTTTATCAATTTACTTATACATTTTTAGTATATTTATCAATTTAAATCAATGTTTTATTATTTATTTTTGGTCTATTTATTTTAATAAATGTTGTATTATCTATATAATTTTTTTAAATAATAAAATAAAATATGATTTCTTTAAATAATTTCACTCTTTATTTAATAAATCTATTTAAAATTATTTTACTCCATTTAATTATTTATTAAATGCATTTATTTAAAATAATATTACTCAATTTACTCAAATTTGTATTTAATTATTTACTTAATAAAGAAATATTTGATTAATCAATTTTTTAACAATTATTTTACTCTACTTAATAATTTATAAAAAAATATTATATTCTATTTAACTATTTATTGAATCAATTTATTTAAAATTGTTTTACTCCATTTAATTATTTATTTAATCAAGTATTTACTCCATTTAATTATTTACAAAATTTTTATATAATTTTACTCTAATTATTTATTTACTTAATTTAAAATAATTTCACTCCATTGAATTATTTACTCAATTAAAAAAATGTATTCTATTTAATTATTTACAAATTTACATATTTTTTTATATAATTTTACTCAAATAATTTATTTACAAAATTTTATATAATTTTACTCTTATTTAATTATTTATTTACTCAAAAAAAAATTATTGTATTCTATTTCATCAATGTTTTTAAAATAATTTTTTCTATTAATAATATATTTGAACACGTTTATTTCCTCTGGTGTGTGTTATTCTGCGGTCAGTGGCACCTGTGTGAGAAGAAGATTCCTCTGCGCAGGAACCGGTGCACTGTTTTTCCCGTGACTCGGGCGATTCTGTCCACCAGCTCCTGATCGATCTTACTGCTGCCGAACCGCACTGACAGCAGCAGAATGTGCTCGTTAGTGCATTATTCATCACGGCTCATGTATGAAGTCAGACCTGCAGCAGATCTTCCGCTGATGGACTGAAATGAGGAGTATAACATCGACTGACCGATGAGTTTATCGTAGTCGATTCCTTTGGCGTTGCTGGAGGAGACATTCCACGGATCCACCTGATCATCTCCGTCCTCCGGCGCCGCTCCGTTATCCACCAGCATCTCACCGTCCGCCGGCGGACATCCAGTCTTATAGTCCTGACCGGTGAGACGCTTGTAGTCCAGCTTCATCTGCAGCAGCATCTGGACGGCGGCGTCCACATCAGCCTGAGGAACATCATAATCACATGCTATTAATCACATGTCAACTTCAGCTTGAGGAACATCATAATCACATGTTATTAATCACATCACATGTCAACTTCTGCCTGAGGAACATCATAATCACATCATTAATCACATCACATGTCAACATCAGCCTGAGGAACATCATAATCACATCATTAATCACATCACATGTCAACATCAGCCTGAGGAACATCATAATCACATCATTAATCACATCACATGTCAACATCAGCCTGAGGAACATCATAATCACATCATTAATCACATCACATGTCAACATCAGCCTGAGGAACATCATAATCACATCATTAATCACATCACATGTCAACATCAGCCTGAGGAACATCATAATCACATGTTATTAATCACATCACATGTCAACTTCAGCCTGAGGAGCAACATAATCACATCATTAATCACATCACATGTCAACATCAGCCTGAGGAACATCATAATCACATCATTAATCACATCACATGTCAACTTCAGCCTGAGGAACAACATAATCACATCATTAATCACATCACATGTTAACTTCAGCCTGAGGAACATCATAATCACATCATTAATCACATCACATGTCAACTTCAGCCTGAGGAACATCATAATCACATCATTAATCACATCACATGTTAACTTCAGCCTGAGGAACAACATAATCACATCATTAATCACATCACATGTCAACATCAGCCTGAGGAACATCATAATCACATCATTAATCACATCACATGTCAACTTCAGCCTGAGGAACATCATAATCACATCATTAATCACATCACATGTTAACTTCAGCCTGAGGAACAACATAACCACATCATTAATCACATCACATGTCAACTTCAGTCTGAGGAACATCATAATCACATCATTAATCACATCACATGTTAACTTCAGCCTGAGGAACATCATTATCACATGTTATTAATCACATCACATGTCAACTTCAGTCTGAGGAACATCATAATCACATCATTAATCACATCACATGTTAACTTCAGCCTGAGGAACATCATAATCACATCATTAATCACATCACATGTTAACTTCAGCCTGAGGAACATCATAATCACATGTTATTAATCACATCACATGTTAACTTTAGCCTGAGGAACATCATAATCACATCATTAATCACATCACATGTTAACTTCAGCCTGAGGAACAACATAACCACATCATTAATCACATCACATGTCAACTTCAGCCTGAGGAACATCATAATCACATCATTAATCACATCACATGTCAACTTCAGCCTGAGGAACAACATAACCACATCATTAATCACATCACATGTCAACTTCAGTCTGAGGAACATCATAATCACATCATTAATCACATCACATGTCAACTTCAGCCTGAGGAACATCATAATCACATCATTAATCACATCACATGTCAACTTCAGCCTGAGGAACATCATATCACATCATTAATCACATCACATGTCAACTTCAGCCTGAGGAACATCATAATCACATCATTAATCACATCACATGTCAACTTCAGCCTGAGGAACATCATAATCACATAATCACATCACATGTTAACTTCAGCCTGAGGAACATCATAATCACATCATTAATCACATCACATGTTAACTTCAGCCTGAGGAACATCATAATCACATCATTAATCACATCACATGTCAACTTCAGCCTGAGGAACAACATAACCACATCATTAATCACATCACATGTCAACTTCTGTCCTGAGGAACATCATAATCACATCACATCAGCCTGAGGAACATCATAATCACGTTATTAATCACATCACATGTCAACTTCAGCCTGAGGAACAACATAATCACATCATTAATCACATCACATGTCAACTTCAGCCTGAGGAACATCATAATCACATCATTAATCACATCACATGTCAACTTCAGCCTGAGGAACAACATAATCACATCATTAATCACATCACATGTCAACTTCTGTCTGAGGAACATCATAATCACATCACATGTCAACTTCAGCCTGAGGAACATCATAATCACATCATTAATCACATCACATGTCAACTTCAGCCTGAGGAACAACATAATCACATCATTAATCACATCACATGTCAACATCAGCCTGAGGAGCATCATAATCACATCATTAATCACATCACGTGTCAACTTCAGCCTGAGGAACATCATAATCACATGTTATTAATCACATCACATGTCAACATCAGCCTGAGGAACATCATAATCACATGTTATTAATCACATCACATGTCAACTTCAGCCTGAGGAACATCATAATCACATGTTATTAATCACATCACATGTCAACTTCAGCCTGAGGAGCAACATAATCACATCATTAATCACATCACATGTTAACTTCAGCCTGAGGAGCAACATAATCACATCATTAATCACATCACATGTTAACTTCAGCCTGAGGAACAACATAATCACATCATTAATCACATCACATGTCAACATTCAGCCTGAGGAACATCATAATCCACATCATTAATCACATCACATGTCAACTTCAGTCTGAGGAACATCATAATCACATGTTATTAATCACATCACATGTCAACTTCAGCCTGAGGAACATCATAATCACATCATTAATCACATCACATGTCAACTTCAGCCTGAGGAACATCATAATCACATGTCATGACAGCTCCAGCAGAAGATCATTATTATTTCAGAATCAGACTCACTTTGGGGCTCTTCTGAGCTTTCAGAGATCTCACTGTGTCTCCCTGTGCTGCCAGCTTCTCGTACAGATCCATCGGGCTCAAATCTGACATCTTCACCTGTAATGAAGTGAATGTGATTAATAATATTGTGATAATATGCCGAGACATATGCTCGCCTGCCAACATTTAAACCTCGATCTGAAATCACTGTCATTATTAGCGCTCACTCCAGTAATAAAAACATGTTAATATCAGCATTAAATAGCAGGGAATAATTAATAAACGCACCGTTTTGTGTTGCTGATTTAACTCATTCGGCTTGCATCAGATCCACTCACTGTAGCCGCGTTACACCGATAACTGCCCGACCGGAAACACTCACTCCACCCACAGCAGTTCCGGCCAGACAGCGAAAACTATCATTTAAAACACTTTCAGTAATACTCTGTTTTTCTTTAATAACATTAATACAAACACGCTGTTTAATATAGGGTGTGTGTTTTATAAACATGAAATATCCAACGGAGACTCTTAGTTTGTCTGTATGGTTCCTCACGGACAATGATTTAAAATGAGACTTTTATTTTGTGTGGAAGCTCCTCTCTGCTTCGCGCTTCCGGTGTTCGCTGTAGATATTTCAAAGTAAACACTCCGCGACACACGCGAATATTAATCGTGTAAACAATAACAAAATAGTCATAAAACGAGTTTAATCTAATATGTGGAGGCTTGTGTTATAATATGGACGGATCAAAATCTTTACTAAGAACTTATGATGTTAATGTCAGTTATTCGTCGTTTAATGTGAGTTTATGTATCATCTAGTTTCTTGTGATGCTTTATCATAATCATAAATCAAAAACTTTTCATTAGGAAAATAAAGGTAAAATATGATCAATTATTGGTTATTGTCCAGCATTTGTATTTAATTTCTCAGCCAATTAAAAGCAAGAGGTAATAATAAATAAATAATAATATTCATAATTGTAATAAAACATGTCAGTTAGACAAAAAATTTATTATATTTGACATTTCTGTCCCCCTTCTGAAATTATTAAGAATCACAATTTTGTGTTTGTTTCAAATAGAGATCAAACATTAAACAAAATAGCATGTGATTTAATAGAGGTTCTGACTAAATGCCAGTTGCTGCAGTCTGTTTATATATTTAGGGCCTATTTATTTATTTTCATTATTTGTTGCAGAATCTTCACCTCTTCTGTGGATAATATTAGTTTCATAATGATCCTTACGGAACTAAATATGCAAGACTAGTATTACACGTCACTGGTTATGACACAGGTTGCCGGAGCGTCCAAAAAAAAAAGGGCACATAAATTAAGAGTATACCCGGTTCTCCAGGCACCCCTACATCAGTGAATATATATATATATATATATATATATGGCATAGATTAATTTTTAATCTAGATTAATCTTGGAATTAATCTAGATTAAAATGGCTCATTTGAATTCTGTCAAGGCATTCAGAATATGTGTGCTACCCAAATAATGACTCAAAGTAAGTCTTTGAGAACTTTCTCAAGCCAGGTGGCGCATTAGACCAGGGGCTCATCTCCTGTTTCCAAAATGCATCACAAACTTTAATCTCTTCCCGTCCCAATAAAAACTGGAGGAAAATCCTGTTCCAAGAATGACTCCCATTCCCTCCCACTCCCGTGTTGTTGTTGTTTTGTTTTGCCGATAACTGTCAATTACAGTAAAAATATAGTACAGATCACAGCTGCCCACCTTATTAGTTGAATAAAAACCCAAAATGTCGCTTTTTGTTATTATATTGAACTGAAAGCCATCTTATGCACAGTGTTGCACAGATTAAATTTCATGTAAATCATCCATGCTAACACACACGTCTTCTATTTTATTTTTTTTAGACATTTCACTCTCTATAGATATATTTTTCTATGTAACGTTACTGTATTTTTAGATATATTCGAGTTTCAAGTTTCTCGCTCTCAAGTTCACATGAGACCTAAAGCGCATCCTGTTTGCTTAAAAGCTCAACGTTTCGTTGTTATTCTGAGTGCACACAAATAAACGAGAGTCTTTACAGATTCGAAAGATGTATTAGGCTACTTTTATCTGTATGACCAAAAATGACGGAGATTTTAAGAGCAAGTGAGCGCACCGGAGCCTGTCCTGCAGCAAACGCTTCCACACAAACACTTCAATAGCGCACATTTCTCTAGGTTAACATCATATTGAGCGCCATGTAAAGTTGTACTACATACATCTTTCAGATGAAAAGCCATATTTGAGGTTGATGAATGATAGGTGAGCGTTTGGATGTCCTGCCCGAGTGTATTACCACATAGACCCAAGTACACCGGCTGCAGCCTGCAGATCGGGCGGGCTGCACCTGGGGCGGCTGCACGTGTCGCCCGCCCACGATGCTTCTCATTGGTTAGTGACAAAGTAATGACGAGATCGAGGCGGGCTGCACCTCTGTCTCGTCCGCCTACAACTGTTCTCATTGGTTAGTGGCAAAGTAATGACGCAACGCCGGGTAAACAGGAAATGCGGTTGAAACAATACATAATTATATGAAACAAACCTGTGATGCCATTAATATACCTGGTAAATTTATATAATATTAAACAATACATTGCAAATTTGTTAATTTTGGAAAACATTTTATGTACATTTCCAAGCAAGAATCCAATTTCTGCTTTTGACTTGTCACATTGCAATCGCAAATATCAACGGATATATAGTTTATTTACAACTAAAGTTTAAGTTATTTCTATTCATGTGTATTGGTCATTTACCACTTACAAGTTATTTATGGTCGTTTTTTATTTTAATTTCAGCAGATGCTTTACTGTTACATGTATTATTAACATTTAAATAAAAGTTAAAATATTCTCAGCAAGTGTCATGTCTTAAGACGTTATTAAAATTAATGGTAACACTTTACAATAAGGTTCATTAAACATTAATGTTTTAACTAACATGAACTATAACCATGAGCAATACATTTGTTATTGTATTTACTATCTTTGTTTACGTTAGTTATTGACTACACAGTTGTTTATTGTTTGTTCATGTTAGTTAACAAGAGCATTAACTAATGTTAGCAAGATTAATAATGTATTAATAAATGTTGAGATTAACATTAACAAAGATTAATAAATGCTGTATAAGTGCAGTTCATTATTAGTTTATGTTAACTAATGAACCATATTGTTACCAAATTAATAATTGATGGATTTACTTGATAATGAAAAGCTTATGGTAAAAATACCAGCATTGTTTGTATATGAATAACATGCCAAGACAATTATTTCCTTGTTATTTATTTAGGTATGAAACTGTTTAATTCTGATCAAGAAAGGTGAAATTTGTACATCTGTATATAACACATCTTTTTGTACATATAAATCTCTGGTTAAACATTAACATCCTTTACACACTTTCTTCCTTTAATACTTAATCTCCTTTAATCATTAAACCTTCCTTCTTTACACACTTTACTGGCACATGAAACAGCTCTATGCTGTTGTAGAATCCTCTCAGGTAACCACGCTTCCCATTACCGTAAAAACCAGAGCAGGATTTGAACAAGGTTTTACAGAAGTTACACTCTTTAATTTCAAAAGGCACCCGCAATTCAGCCTTTGATGTTTCACTCCATTTTCCCCGTTCACAACACCTGTATCCAAAAACACACACAAAACAGAACTCTTTCATATGCACATCTAAGATTATGTTAGCCATGCCAGTGCTTTAGAAAAAGCAAGATTACTTAAACCCAACCTTATACTCATGAGGCCTTATGCATACTTCATTGCACACACATTTAAACTTTAACACACTTACTGTCAAGCCATGCATAGTGTGCCTTCTGTCTGAACCGAGCCTTGTTTACAATTGCCCTAAAGCAACTGCATGTAAGAGACAGATTCATGTAGGCAGCATCTCCATCCTGTAGAACTACTTCAAGGAGTATCATCTCCAAGGCCTCCATTGGTAACTGGAAAGTATTTATAAAAGGATTAATCCATTTGCTTCAATGGAATATTACAGAGGCAATGTGCTTCATCAAATTTGCCCGAGTTATTACAGTTGCTGAACAATAGCAGCAGTGAAAGTGGGACTTTGCCCGACATTTTAAACTACATTTTAAAATGGTAAAATCTGAAAGAGCAAACAAAAGAAAATAAGTTTGTTGAAAATTGCCTAAATTTAACCTTCACTTGTTTGTATTTTGCTCTGGTCAGTGGACAGTCGCAAGACAGAATTTTCATCAGCACCATCCATGTGCAAGCACATTTTTTTGTGATTTCAGCAACAAAGACCCATGGTCAATGTGTGGAATGCAGAAAATTAACCCGAGTCTTACAATTAAACATTCTACTACAAATTCACAAGAAATGAAATCAAGCATGCACAGTGCATTGCTGGCTGGATCGGCATCCATATTAAACTTTAACTAAAGTGAGGTAAGCAAAAGACAGTTAAACTCACCATGATGGTGCACTGCCCACTGAAAGTGATTTTTGATGTGATAATACATCAGTTGTGGCATACTGGAGTAACTGCAGAATGGGCACTCACTAGTGCAGCTTTTTAAATACTGCTCACATTCCCCCTTGCTTAACACAGTTTTGTGCATTTTTGCAAGGGGTAATGGGTCTTAAAAGAGCCTTTGGGTTATAAATTGAGGAACAACAAAAAAGAGGAGAGAGATGACAATGACAAGGATCTGCAAAAAGAAGGAAATACAGAGAATCAGTATTAGCATAATTTTTATTTATTTTTTTATATACTCCTGCAGGGTTATCCAAAGTCAGTCCTGGAGGGCCACTGTCCTGCAGAATTTAGCTCTAACTTGCCTCAACACACCTGCCTAGAAGTTGCTAGTATGCCTAATAAGATCTTGATTGGCCGGTTCAGGTGTGTTTAATTGGGGATGGAGCTGAACTCTGCAGGACAGTGGCCCTCCAGGAGCAGGATTGGGCACCTGCTCTAGTGCATATACTGTATAGCAGCATAACAGTATGTAATATTAAAAAACAAGCTCTACTTTCAAGGACTGTTAAACTTAATCAAAGTCAAAGTCAGCTTTATTGTCAATTCTGCCACATGTACTGTACATACATACAGAGAATTGAAATTGCGTTACTCTCTTACTCCCTGGTGCATACAGATAACACTAAACACTGACAGTAGAATGCGGAAAAATACAGATAAGTACAAATCAAATATATATATATATATATATAAATACACATATACGTACACAAAAATGCAACTATTACAAATATACAAAGGACACGTAGAAAAAAATAAAATAAAACATAAAATTAAAAATAATAATATAAAAATGGATAAAGTGGCATAAGGCACATGGTAGATAGTGCAAACCAGTGAGATAAACAAACAAACAAACAAACAGTGCAGAATATAAGTGGTGTAGTGCAAAGAGCTTATCAAGACTATTCTATTTAAAGTGACAAAGAGCAGTCTTTTTTTCACTTTTAATCATACTTTTTGTTGAATTATTATTATTAAATGTAGTTTACTGTTTATTTTAATAGATGTATAATTAATACTAATATCTAAATAATTAACATTTAATAATTTTATTCACAGAAAAACAATATAAAGTTGTATAGCCATTGTTAATATGAACTTGTCCTATATTACATCTGCTGGTTCAGTTTTGACACTGTTTTCTTTTTAAGGGGCATATTTTGGGAACACTATATCCTAATCATAATCCCACTAAAACCACCCACACTAACTTTCTAATGCTGCCTTCAAGTGCTCTCGGAATTATCGTAAATACCAGTTTCCTAGGTAAACATTGCACATGAACGCCCCCCCCCATTTCGAAATTTTTGTGCGACGAGCTCGTAATCACAACTTCAATAGTGGGAATTATTTAATTTCCGATAGAACGTGAAGGCGGCATTAGGCCTACGATGCTTTTGGGAAACGCAGCCCTGGTTATTTAAAAGCAGACCTTCACACCTTGCGTGACATGGTTGAGTGAGTAAAGTTATGCGAGTTTATTTTGAAACTACTTCACATTTCCTTTTAACAACACACTAAACGGCACTTTAGAATTAAAAATAGTAATTAAACAAATTAGACAAGAGACGTAGCTTGCCTGTACTCACATGCAGCGAAGAACAGCGTAAATTAAAAACCGCTAAAATCGACGTAATGACTTGACGCCACTAACCAATGAGAACAGTTGTAGGCAGGACGAGACGTGCAGCCCCGCCCCAGATACAGACCCGCCTCGATCTACGTCATTACTTTGCCACTAACCAATGAGAAGCATCGTGGGCGGGGCGACACGTGCAGCCCCGCCCCAGGTGCAGCCCCGCCTCGATCTGCAGGCTGCAGCCGGGTGCTTCTCCATAGACCAGCTGTTAACAATCTGTCCATCACGGACTGCGAGCCTCTAGTTCGAAGACTCGTTCTCGCCCCCTACAGTGCAATTCGGCTAGGTATACATCCGCGCTAAAATATCAGGGTGAAAGTCATCATAGCTATGTAGTATAGACCCAGCTCCCAACCCAACTTTGAGAATAGATTAACGGCGATATTTTTTTTATCGCCGATAAGAGTCTCACGTTAACGCAGCACGTTAACGCCGATAACGGCCCACCACTAATATATATATATATATACGTATATATTTTTGGCATTTGGAGCCAGAGTCTGAACAGTAGTGGTTCATTTGGAGCCAGAGTCTGAACAGTAGAGGTTCGTTTGGAGCCAGAGTCTGCGCAGTAGAGGTTAGTTTGGAGCTCGAGTCTGAACAGTAGTGGTTCATTTGGAGCCAGAGTCTGCGCAGTAGAGGTTAGTTTGGAGCTCGAGTCTGAACAGTAGAGGTTCGTTTGGAGCCAGAGTCTGAACAGTAGAGGTTCATTTGGAGCCAGAGTCTGCGCAGTAGAGATTAGTTTGGAGCTCGAGTCTGAACAGTAGAGGTTCGTTTGGAGCCAGAGTCTGAACAGTAGAGGTTCGTTTGGAGCCAGAGTCTGAACAGTAGAGGTTCATTTGGAGCCAGAGTCTGCGCAGTAGTGGTTCATTTGGAGCCAGAGTCTGAACAGTAGAGGTTCATTTGGAGCCAGAGTCTGCGCAGTAGTGGTTCATTTGGAGCCAGAGTCTGAACAGTAGAGTCGTGAGGTGGAGCCGCGGAATCAAACTCTTGCCCAAACTCCCGCAGACCCAATCAGCCATAAATCAAATTACTAGTTAAAATGAAACTTATCACAAAAATTTACAATTGAACATATATCAGTGTGATAACAACTACCTTAAATGACCAAAACCATATTTCGGAAAATTGTATTGGAAGTGTAATTTAGTTTTTTCCCATTCGTTTACATGGAGAGGGCTGGGTTTATGAGCTGTACTGCAGCCAGCCACCAGGGGGCGATCAAAGAGCCGCAGCTTCACTTTTCCGGACATGTGAGGCACACCCAGTTCTGAATTAAAAATACATCAGTGATGACCTACAGCCAATGAGAGAGCAAGATACAGGGCAGCGGGAAGGAGGAGGAGTTTTTTTTGTTGTTGTACAAAGCGATTAGCCATTTACAAACAACGTGCATACATTTTGGCATTAGAATTTACAGATCAGGTATAGGCTACATGAAGATGAAGAAGGAGCTAGGGATTAGATTAGATTATTATTTCCTATAAATAATATTCTTATATAAAGGACAAAAGATTTATTGCATTTTTATTTTTCATCACTTTGAGGGCTTTTATAGGCTATAAGAAATAAACTCATTATAAAATAGTTGGTTTCACTTTCAAGTGGGCTACTTAGATTTATGTATATAAAAATTTCCCAGCAGAGGTATGTTTGTTAACAAGTTACATTTGTTAAATACTGTGCTCGGGGAGGACTTATAGACCATAATATCACCATGATCTTGCGTTATTTCTGTGCGTTTGGCTGTATATAGTTTGCGGAGCAGACAGAGTTGTGCCGATTCTTCGAATTGTAAAGTCATGCAGTGTGAAACCTCCTGTTGCCAGTCCATCGTGCAATGTGAAAACAGCAGTGATCCGATGACTTTGAAAATGCAGTGCAGTGTGAACTCTTTTCATTAGACTTGACATTTTCAGGGCTGGTAGTTCTCACACTGTTTACAGCAGTGGTCGGCAACAGGCGGCCCGCGGGCCAAAACTGGCCCGTCAGCAATAATATCTGGCCCGCAGCCAGATTATTTTGAAAGCGGATATCTAAAATAGATCTGTCATGACACCAACAGTTACTGTGTTACAGATTAATGTGTTCCTGTGGCTCAGTGGTAGAGCATTGCATTAGCAGCGCAAAGGTTGTGGGTTCAATTCCCAGGGAACACATACTGACAAAAAATGTATAGCCTGAATGCACTGTAAGTTGCTTTGGATAAAAGCGTCTGATAAATGCATTCTTTATTAACAAGAAATGGTGCGACCCCAGGAATATCTCCATTCTGTCGCGTTCCTGCTCGCCTCATCTGGAACATCTCTCCATTATCTGCCGCCCATTCTATCTGCCCCGGGAATTTTCATCTATCGTCTTTTCTGCTGTTTACATTTCACCACAGGCAGATACTAGCTTGGCTTTGTCCATACTCCACGACAAGCTCAGCGGATATATCAACATACATCCTGACGCTGCATGTATCATCGCGGGGGACTTTAACAAAGCCAACCTCAAGAAAGTCATGCCGAACTTCCATCAGCATATATCCTGTCCAACCAGAGGACGGAATACACTGGATCATTGCTACACTCAGTTCAAAAATGCTTACAAAGCCCACTCACTGCCGGTTTTTGGAAAATCGGACCACGCCGCCATTTTTCTTACACCGGAATACAAACAACGGATAGTTCAGGATCCCTCGGTGGAGAAGGAAGTGACGCGCTGGTCCTCCCACTCTGAAGCTACGCTACAGGCGTCTCTTGATGACGTCGACTGGGACATGTTCCGGGCGAGTTCATCTGACGTCAGCGAATTCACGGAGGTAGCATTGAGCTTTGTAAACACGCTAACCGAACAGGCCACTGAAACGGTAACAATAAAGACTTTCTCAAATCAGAAACCGTGGGTGGACAGAACAATCCGTGATGTGGTTAACCATCGAACTGCCGCATACAACGCCGGTCTTTCGTCGGGTAACATGAGCGAATACAAAACATCATGCTACGCTCTCCGACGGGAAAGTGAGAGAATTGAGTCACATTTCCAGCTCAATGACTCTCGACGCATGTGGCAGGGACTGAAGACCATCTGTTCCTCTGGAAATAAATCCCTCTGCAGAGGTGAGAGCAGATCCGCTGCTGGCCGAAGAGCTAAACACCTTCTACGGCCGCTTTGAATGCAATGGCGGCGCGACTCTGCCGATCAGCGCGTCAGGAAGCAGCAGACAGAGCAGCGATCATGTAATCACCTTTTCAGAGGATGACGTTCGGAGGGAACTAAAGAGAGTGAACGTCAGAAAAGCAGCAGGACCCGATGGGATTACTGGCCGCGTTCTGAGGTCCTGTGCTGATCAGCTTGCTGGGTTGTTTACATCCATATTTAATGAGTCCCTTGCTACCTCTGTTGTACCCACCTCCTTTAAAAAATCTGTCATAATCCCTGTGCCCAAGAACAATAAACCCTCTTGCCTGAATGACTATCGTCCAGTTGCCCTCAAATCGACAGTCATGAAGGTTTTTGAGAGACTTCTAAAGAAACACATTTGCACCTCCATCCCTGCTACCTTGGACCCTCTTCAGTTTGCCAAATAGGTCTACTGATGATGCCATCTCTCAGGTACTGCACTCCTCCCTCACTCACATTGACAGCAAAAATGGCAACTATGTAAGGCTGCTATTCATTGACTATAGCTCAGCTTTCAACACTATAGTCCCCACCAAGCTGGCTGTTAAACTCTCGGACCTCGGCATAACATCTTCACTTTGTGACTGGATTCAAGATTTCCTCACCGCCAGACCACAAGTGGTGAAAGTCGGCCAGTTCACCTCCAACTCCATAACCCTGAACGTAGGAGCCCCACAGGGCTGTGTCCTGAGTCCCCTGCTATACTCTCTCTACACACACGACTGTGTGTCCTCTCACAGCTCCACTTCTATCATTAAATTTGCTGATGATACTGTGGTTCTGGGCCTCATTAACAACAATGATGAGGCCGCATACATGGATGAGGTAAAGAGACTCACATCATGGTGCCAGGACAACTGTCTCTCTCTGAACGTGAGCAAAACTAAAGAGCTGATTGTAGACTTCAGGAAGAGACAGCAGCGGCCCTACACTCCTCTTATGATCAGCGGGACCCCTGTGGAGAGGGTGAGCAGCTTCAAGTACCTCGGTGTAAACATCTCCGAGGACCTGACATGGACTACACACATTCAAACACAGGTTAAGAAAGCCAGGCAAAGGCTGTACCATCTGCGACAGCTGAGGAAATTCAGGGTCTCACCAGCTATCCTGAAAACTTTCTATTCAGGGGCCATAGAAAGTGTACTGTGCATCTCAGTGTGGTATGGTAATTCCTCAAACCAGGACTGCAAAGCTCTACAGAGAGTCGTGCGCTTAGCTGAGCACATCTCAGGGTCTGCTCTCCCCTCTCTGCAGGCCATCTACATCAAACGCTGCAGAAGCAGAGCTGCTAAAATCATCAAGGACTCAAACCACCCCGGTAACCATCTTTTCTGTTTACTGCCATCTGGCAAGCGCTTCAGGAGCATGATGGCAAAAACTGAGAGACTGAAGAGGAGCTTCTTCCCTCAGGCCATCAGGCTCCTAAACTCAAACTCAGTCTCATAACATTTACATGACTCATTACCACTATAAAGAACATTCATATTCTCATCATCCGTATTGCTGCTAGTGTACATACCCGGCTCAACCCGTTTGCACATCCCTCTCATCCCTCTCATTCATATTACTATTTATTAAGCCCCCAGTATTCTGTTTTGCACATCTATTGTTTTTGCACATCTCATTTGTTTTGCACTTTTTATTCCATTGCACATTTTACTTCTTTTTTTTAAATTTTATATATCTTTTTTTATTTTATTGTGTACTTATAGATATATATATGCTCCTGTGTTGTGTAACTTGATTTAATTTTTTTTTTTTTATTCTTTGCACTGTCAACTGAGCGGACCTGATTTGATTACATTTCACTTCTGATTATACCCTGTATAATTTATTATGTGACAAATAAAGAAACCTTGAACCCTTGAAATGTAAATGTACTCACAATCCGAGTATGTGAGCAGAGCGGAGTGATTCTGAATGGAGCGAGGAGCAGATTTTTAAAAGTCGGAGCATCGTGGTTTTCACTCACTCCAAGAGCGCTCCACCACCATCTCAAGTACAATTCATGCCAACGACTTGTAACTGCATATTTAGCAAGAATTCACATGTTAATATTTAGGTAGCTTGATAGAGAAGGATCACTCAAATCAGAAGAATGTGAAGGCTGTATGATGACGGCAAAGGACATGAGTGGTACGTTATAGTTCTCAAGGAATTAGTTCGTTCCTTCTAGATACTGAATATTTTCAGCTGAAAACATGATTTAAACAAGTATTACAACACTTGTTCACACGCATTCGCTCTCTCAATAATGCATTCAAACAAATGTAATCTTACAGTGCTACTTCATATGTATCCGATTTCAAATTAGCAGAAATCTGCAAGAAATGCATCGATCCACAGGTAAAATAACTTACGAAAACATAGTTATTTTCATCATAAACAAAATGTGCACAGCAGGATGCAGCGAGCCCTACTTGTGTTATTAGCTTGTCGTGTGGACGTGGTAGGAAAAAAAAGTTTGCACATCAACGTTCCAATAAGTCACTTATTATCCTTTGACTATGTTCTGACCCGCCATCTAGTGGCAAATTTGTTTTGCCCCGATGCCAAACTTACTTGCCGACCCCTGGTCTACAGTGTCAGCAAGGCTCACCCCAATTGAGCTATCGGTAAGCCCCTCCCCTCGAACACAGACTAGCCAATGGCAGTCGAGTATCTAGCGTTCTCGTTCACCGTTCCTGGCTGCTGGAATGATCCCCCCATCCGGAACGCTGGATCCCTGTCAATCTTCAAGCAGCAACTGAAAACTGTAAAAAATGTAATAAAAAAAACCTTTGTCTTTCTCTTCATTTATTCCTTCTCTTGCTAGCTTGTACTTATTTGAACAATGCCTAAGACTTGGTATTACGAGCGCTTTCTCTGTCTGTTTGCCTCTTTAAGATGAAGCGCTTCATGTATTCCCCAATTTTAAGTCGCTTTGGATAAAAGTGTCTGCTAAATTACTAAATGTAAATGTATCCGTTGTACGGGAAGAGGAGCTCGAACATCTTTAGGTTTCAGCTCCATAGAGAAATATTGGAAGATTCGAAGCTCGCATCGGTTTTATGGGGTTTATGCTTCAAGACTGGAAAAGCGATGTGCCTGGGGTACTTGTAACACTAATTCCAGGTATCCTGAGAGGATGGCCAATATCATTTATTACATTACATTTCCTGAATCCAAACAAAACAGAGCAAAATGTCCATAAGTATTCAACCCCAATACAAATGAAGAAAAAATTTCTGCTTGTCCTACACTCAAGTTAGAATTTCCATCTGCTCGAGCACGTTAATGTTATCTTGTGCTTTAACAAGGTATCTCTGGCTAAAACTAGCTAACGTTAAAGTTAGTGAGTCCATGCTAACATACAAACCTAAATAGTGGTACATATAACACATAAACGAAGGTCTACATTTCAGCGCCTCTTCATATTAAACTGGTTAAATGTAGATTAATTGAATCGTACCCTGCGATACATGAACAGTGTTGATCTGCATGTTGTCATCCGCGATCGTAATATGAGAATTTTCCCGCTTGCATTGAGATCTGTAAACCCTCGTTTTGAGTTACCCACCGTATTTATTATAAAATATTTAATAAATCCCTCCATGGAATATTTCATTCCCATTTGGTGTCCTTCTGAGTCCAAAATTGTGCAAAAACATCATGGGACAAGGTTTTCACACTGACCGCTCTCACTGTAGGACAGCGAGCAACTTCGTTTGTTTGTCCGAGGGAGCAACAGTAACTAGGGGGAATACCAGCAGGACTGATGTTTGAGGACTTGATGTTTACACACAAGGAATTTGTCCTGAAGACAGGAGCTTCCAGTGCAGAAGAAAGTACAGACATAGTGCAGACATGCATGATAGTACAGACATACATAGGAATAACACAGAAGGAATGGAATATAACACAAATATAAGAAAAAAAATAATTAGATTAGAATTTATAAATATATATGTTATTTACAAGTGTACACATTTTGGATTCTATGTATAAATGTCACTATAATGTGTTTATGCTTCAGTTACTATGTGTCAGCAATTATTGACAGTGAATCTGGATGAGAAATTGAATAGCTCTAAGTGTAACCTTTCATTAGAGCCCAAAATTATGATTGTACATTAAAGCATTCAAGAATTACAGCATTGTATGTGTCGTTGCTTACAAAGGGTCATTTGGAGTCTCCAAGTGTCTTTTTTGGGAAGCCCCTAGACATAAACTTAAATACACGTGTGTAAAACACACATTTTCTAATATATTGTTTATCAAATGGGAAATTTGGCTTGGTAAGGCTTCATTCTGTGATCCCAATGTACAAACCCGATTCCAAAAAAGTTGGGACACTACAAATTGTGAATAAAAACAGATTGCAATGATGTGGAAGTTTCAAATTTCAATATTTTATTCAGAATACAACATAGATGACATATCAAATGTTTAAACTGAGAAAATTTATCATTTTAAGGGAAAAATAAGTTGATTTTAAATTTCTTGGCATCAACACATCTCAAAAAAGTTGGGACAAGGCCATGTTTACCACTGTGTGGCATCCCCTCTTCTTTTATAACAGTCTGCAAACGTCTGGGGACTGAGGAGACAAGTTGCTCAAGTTTAGGAATAGGAATGTTGTCCCATTCTTGTCTAATACAGGCTTCTAGTTGCTCAACTGTCTTAGGTCTTCTTTGTCGCATCTTCCTCTTTATGATGCGCCAAATGTTTTCTATGGGTGAAAGATCTGGACTGCAGGCTGGCCATTTCAGTACCGGATCCTTCTTCTACGCAGCCATGATGTTGTAATTGATGCAGTATGTGGTCTGGCATTGTCATGTTGGAAAATGCAAGGTCTTCCCTGAAAGAGACGACGTCTGGATAGGAGCATATGTTGTTCTAGAACTTGGATATACCTTTCAGCATTGATGGTGCCTTTCCAGATGTGTAAGCTGCCCATGCCACAGGCACTCATGCAACCCCATACCATCAGAGATGCAGGCTTCTGAACTGAGCACTGATAACAACTTGGGTTGTCCTTGTCCTCTTTAGTCCGGATGACATGGCGTCCCAGTTTTCCAAAAAGAGCTTCAAATTTTGATTCGTCTGACCACAGAACAGTTTTCCACTTTGCCACAGTCCATTTTAAATGAGCCTTGGCCCAGAGAAAACGCCTGCGCTTCTGGATCATGTTTAGATATGGCTTCTTTTTTGACCTATAGAGTTTTAGCCGGCAACGGCGAATGGCACGGTGGATTGTGTTCACCGACAATGTTTTCTGGAAGTATTCCTGAGCCCATGTTGTGATTTCCATTACAGTAGCATTCCTGTATGTGATGCAGTGCCGTCTAAGGGCCCAAAGATCACAGGCATCCAGTATGGTTTTCCGGCCTTGACCCTTACGCACAGAGATTGTTCCAGATTCTCTGAATCTTTGGATGATATTATGCACTGTAGATGATGATAACTTCAAACTCTTTGCAATTTTTCTCTGAGAAACTCCTTTCTGATATTGCTCCACTATTTTTGCCGCAGCTTTGGGGAATTGGTGATCCTCTTCCCATCTTGACTTCTGAGAGACACTGCCACTCTGAGAGGCTCTTTTTATACCCAATCATGTTGCCAATTGACCTAATAAGTTGCAAATTGGTCCTCCAGCTGTTCATTATATGTACATTTAACTTTTCCGGCCTCTTATTGCTACCTGTCCCAACTTTTTTGGAATGTGTAGCTCTCATGAAATCCAAAATGAGCCAATATTTGGCATGACATTTCAAAATGTCTCACTTTCAACATTTGATATGTTATCTATATTCTATTGTGAATAAAATATAAGTTTATGAGATTTGTAAATTATTGCATTCCTTTTTTATTCACAATTTGTACAGTGTCCCAACTTTTTTGGAATCGGGTTTGTATTTTCCAGCTCATACCTCCCAGCTATAGTCATCTGCAGGCTTCTATTTACAAACAAAATGGAGGCAGATTTTTTTTTCTTTTTCAGTGTGTTCAAAGTGCTATTACTCAATATAAGAACGACTTACAGTGATTCTGACTGTTGAGAAACAAACCTCAAAGGAGACCAACACCATGCATATCATCCAAATGGTCCGAGAATAGCATGCAATTTACTTTGGATATGCCTTTTTTAGGCGTTTTAGGCTAATTTTACAGGAATCGTAACAGGTTAATCGTGTTGACCCAAGGATTCCAAAAATATGCGGTTTAGGAGTTATGAGCGATTTCACGTTTTTGTTCACTGTATCGCCCCCCCGTAGGCCGATTGGGGCGAGTCTTTGTGTCTGAGTGGCGAGCCACACTGCAAGTGCATCTCAATAAATTAGAATGTGGTGGAAAAGTTTATTTATTTCAGTAATTCAACTCAAATTGTGAAATTCGTGTATTAAATAAATGCAATGCACACAGACTGAAGTAGTTTAAGTCTTTGGTTCTTTTAATTGTGATTATTTTGGCTCACATTTAACAAAACCCCACCAATTCACCATCTCAACAAATTAGAATACTTCATAAGACCAATAAAAAAAAAACATTTTAATGAATTTTTGGCCTTCTGGAAAGTATGTTAATATACTGTATATGTACTCAATACTTGGTAGGGGCTCCTTTTGCTTTAATTACTGCCTCAATTTGGCGTGGCATGGAGGTGATCAGTTTGTGGCACTGCTGAGGTGGTGTGGAAGCCCAGGTTTCTTTGACAGTGGCCTTCAGCTCATCTGCATTTTTTGGTCTCTTGTTTCTCATTTTCAGATTCTCTATGTGGTTCAGGTCTGGTGAGATTGCTGGCCAGTCAAGCACACCAACACCATGGTCATTTAACCAACCTTTGGTGCTTTTGGCAGTGTGGGCAGGTGCCAAATCCTGCTGGAAAATGAAACCAGCATCTTTAAAAAGCTGGTCAGCAGAAGGAAGCATGGAGTGCTCCAAAATCTCTTGGTAAACGGGTGCAGTGACGTAGGTTTTCAAAAACCACAATGGACCAACACCAGTAGATGACATTGCACCCCAAATCATCACAAACTGTGGAAACTTAACACTGGATTTCAAGCAACTTGGGCTATGAGCTTCTCCACCCTTCCTCCAGACTCTAGGACCTTGGTTTCCAAATTAAATACAAAACTTGCTCTCATCTGAAAAGAGGACTTTGGACCACTGGGCAACAGTCCAGTTCTTATTCTCCTTAGCCCAGGTAAGACGCCTCTGATGACAACTGTAGCCAAATTCCTCGACACGTCTGTGTGTGGTGCTCTTGATGCCTTGACCCCAGCCTCAGTCCATTCCTCGTGAAGTTCACCCAAAGTCTTGAATCGATTTTGCTTGACAATCCTCATAAGCCTGCGGTTCTCTCGGTTGGTTGTGCATCTTTTTCCTTCCACTCAACTTTCTGTTAACATGCTTGGATACAGCACTCTGTGAACAGCTTCTTTGGCAATGAATGTTTGTGGCTTACTCTCCTTGTGAAGGGTATCAATGATTGTCTTCTGGACAACTGTCAGATCAGCAGTCTTCCCCATAATTGTGTAGCCTAGTGAACCAAACTGAGAGACCATTTTGAAGGACTTCATCTCTTACGTCGAAAACAAAGAAAGCACTATCAATAAATCATTATCAATAAATTAATGCAGCCTACTTGCTGTTTTTTCTTGACACAGTCAAAATTATTATATCTGCTGGTGCGCTGTGGCAAGCTTGAGTGCTTATTAGGCTGGCTATGTAGGCAATTAAAGGCTAATTATTATGATTTATAAGGTTTATTAATAAACGTGCGACTACTAGTCGACTAGTGCTTAAAATGAACAACTTCTAGTCGACCAGAAAAATCTTTAGTCAGGGGCAGCCCTACTTGTAACAGCATGACAATTTGGGCCTTCTGGGGGGGGACACATCTTACTCCGGAGTGCTGATTTTCAGATTTCATCTTCCACAGAAGCTGAAATACATAAAATAATTTTTCGCTTGTCATTTCTAGAAAAAGATTTTAATATTTTTCTTAAAATATGTTGCTAAATTCATATTTCATAAAATAGTATGTACTCACGTGGAGTAGGGGAGTAATTAGACTTTGATGCAGATCCTTGTCCTGAATTAGAAAAACACAACTAAATCAGAATAAATAGAGAGTAACACTACAGAAAGACACAACTGCATATGGTGAACTTTAAAAAGTTATCTAAAGGAAATGAAGTGTGTATTTTTATAATTGACAATTAGATGTAATGAACTGTACAGAACGACATTTACCAGCAGCATGTCTCTTCCTCCATATGATTAGTGTAGTTATGAGAACAGCCATACACATGATCCCCAGCACACTGAAAACTAGAGACTGATTGAGAGATGCTGGGGCTGATTCAGCCACATCTGAAAATGTTGTGGAAAAAACATAACAAAATATAGTGAGATAAACAATAAGAAAAGGAATATATACGCTGCAGAGAGATATTGGAATGGTGTCAACTAGGGATGTAACGATATTATCAATATTGTGATGTCGCGATAGCACAACTGTCTCGATATTATATAAAAGTTAAAGACTCGTGCACGCCTTCCTAAAACACCTAATTTAAACGTGCCCCACATATCCACATCACTGTGAGAGAAGATGTGCAAAAAAAAGACATTCAACCTGTTTTTTCGAATTTCCTGAAAACGTCCCAGCGTGACATCCGACGGGTTTTCCCAGATCGCATCACATTTATCTTTTTTTATATATCGCAATAAATATTGTATCGTGTACTTCATATTGTGATATTATAGGTTAGTGACAACCGATTTGCAACAAAAAGTTAGTAGTTATCTAGTACTGTTATTTTCTCCTGTGTAATTGCATTGTATATGATGACAACGTAGTTTTAATCTAATGTCTACTTTGTTGTTCAGCAGAGCTTTGTTTGTTTAATTGTTTTCCTTACCAAAAATAATGTCCAGTTTGTTGTCCAGATTGAGGTGCTTCATCGTGCAGTTGTATATATGTTTCTCACGTAGCTCTTCTTCACCGATCACCCAACTCTTTCTCATCTGGTAAGATCCATCTCCGTTGGGCAGAATCTCTCCTCCTGTGCTCTGATCATCATCCACAGGCTGACCATCTCTCAACAGGGTCAGGTTAATGTGACGGGGGTAAAAACCAGTGGCCAGACAGTTGAACTGAAGCCCATGAGTGTCTGTGAGCATCTTCCTCATGAGTCTCACTTTGGGTTTCACTACAGAAAAGGATGAGAAGTGTTACTGTTGGTTAAGTGTCGGGTTTGTTCAGGCATTAAAATCATGATTCATAAAGCATTCAGAGGCAGATGCATTGTTTGTTAGTACAGCTGTCTGGGTCATGTCTGTCAATTATGATCTTTTCTACAACCCCAATTCCAGAAACGTTGGGACATTTTGTAAAATGCAATAAAACCAAGAATCTGTGATTTGTTGGTTACTTTATTTAACCGACTAAAGTACAATGAAAAGACTTCCAAAGTTTTCACTGACCAACTTAAATGTATTTTGTAAATACAAACAAATGTTGGTTTTGTTGTTTGTCTTCTTTGGCACTCAACGGCGGTCGCATTTTCACTCCCGTCCTCGCCCTTATTTTCCTGCTTGCTCTCTTTGTCTCATCTCATCTATTGAGAGACTCTCTCTGCACTGCTCTCCAAACTGAAAAATTATGGATTTGATCAACTGGTCTCTCAACGCATTGACACCATCTTCTCGACGAGAAGCTTGGGTCGGGGAACCTGACTGCCCCGACGGACGCTTGCAGCGGGATCGATGGCGCCGCGGGAGAGGTGGCGAATCGTGTGTCTTCTCTTTCCGTGGAGGACATTGAGGATATCTACCTATTCGGAACCATGATAACAGGTCTTCTGCTGATTGGATTAGGCTTTGCCCTGGGTTATCGAAGAATTCAGAAAACGGGAACAGCTGTCCAAAGCCTCACAAGGCTGCCCGTATGATTGAAGCTGTGGGAAGAGCGGTCAGCATTGAGACTGAGACTATAATCGCAATATGGATTCTATCATGGAGAAGCTCACGGCTTTGCAAAGGAAAATTGATTGATATTGGAGACCAGAATGGACAAAGAGAGTAGCCGTGGAATTGGAATGCGGTTACTCGCCCCAAGACTAAACAATCGCAATCTTATCTTTTTTGGCTCCCCTGTACCAGCCTCGGCCAAGGCTGCTGCTGGAAAATCAACCCTGGGAAGAGCACTGCAGTGAGACGCTCTTGCTCCTCCCCCATTCTACAGACACACCTCCCCACCCCCGATCCCTCGCCTCCGTCGCTTTGAACCACCAGCCTGACAAGCGGGTCTGTGACCAGCGCCGGGAATGGCTGCTGGACCGGATGGCTGCCTGCTGGAGCTGGATATGTTCCCCTGTTTGTTGTGTATGTATGGACAGGTGGATGGCTAATTTCACTGGTACTTGTGACTAGTGACAATAAAGGGCTACTACTACTACTACTACTCTACTACTAAAACACACTCCAAAAAAGATGGGACAGAGGCAAAATAAAAGTGAAAAGGTTATATAATATCCAAATTAAACCGTTTTGGTACAGTTCACAGTAAGCAGGTGAATGGTAATAGGTGAGGGTATCATGTTTGGGTATGAAAGGAGCATCTCAGTCTTTGCAAGCAAATCTGGATCATGGCTCATCACTTCGTGCCACATTTCATGAGAGAAGTGTCAAACAAGTCAAAAATCTCATTTCTCAATGCTAAAATCGCAAAGAATTGAGGCCTTTCACCAACTACCATACATAACATTGTGAGAAGATTCAGGGAATCCAGAGAAATCTCAGTGGGGTGTGGGGCAAGGCTGGAAAGGTCAGTTAGATATTCATCATGTTAAATATAGCCACATGTGCTTAGGAAAACCGCTGTCCTTAGCAGGTCTGCCACTGCATCGATAAATGCAACCCTAAATCTCTGTTCTCTAAGGAAAGCGATACATCAAGTCTATGCAGTGATGGTAACAGGTTCTCTGGGCCTTGGCCGGAGTGTTCCTGGGGCTCACGGGCAGGCTAAGTTCTGCATCTGTTTATAGCAGGCGCTCTGGATATGTTCCCCAAGCAGTCCTCAATGATGATGTAAGGGGAGTTACCTTTCGATAGGAAAGCTCCAGTTACTCGCGTAACTTCAGTTCCCTGAGATAAAGGACCGAGCATTGGTCATGCTATAGTTGCACACGAATCAATTAATTCTGATGAAATGGCGCCTGGGCTGACTTATATTGCAGTCGGCTCCAGCGCTTCTGGCAGGCTCGAGCGCCATTGGTTTGCACAACTTATATTAACAAATCAGGCTTCAGTAACAGAGAAAACAGGAGTTTCCCTCAAGCAGTCATCAATGATGACCCAATGCTCGCTCCTTATCTTATGGGAACCGAGGTTACATAACTGAGCGATTCTTGATTTCATCGCATTTTACAAAATGTCCCAACTTCTCTGAAATTGGGGTTTTATCTTAATTATACTGATTCTCTCACCTTTTCTCATCACATTGTTCTTTTCCCTTTGCAGGTACCTCCGCAAGGTTTTAATACAAACAGGATGATAAACATGTTCAAACATCTTTTACATGAAGATGTTTCACTTGGCCCCATTATCATCCAGGGCTTTTCATCTGGATATCATTTGTTTTTATGTCAAAGGTGAACTCCTCCACATTTTGTCCATCAAAGGCATCCCATGTCTGCAGCAGACCTGGTTTATCATTGTTCAACAATTCACATCCAACAAGTTTTTGATGAACATGAACACCTTTAAATGAAAGAAGACATTTAATTAAGACTTATTAGTTCTCACTGACATAGTACCACCCTAAAATAGTAAAGTGAAAATGAATATACTGGACTTTTTATGATTACTCTCTTACATCAAAATATTTTCATGAAACAATAAACACATGAAAACTACATGTCTTATGTTTTAATACTGAAGCTCTCACCATTTGGACCATCTGTGTGATTTATGATTATTATGAAAGAAAGCTCGATATTCTCATGCTGTTATACATATCATCAAATACGGCACCAGCATCCCTTTGCTCTTCATCATAGTATTTTGAATCTCTGTGAGAACTAAAGACAACTTTCCATGCGGTCGAGTCATAATATAGCATTTGCACATCATCCAACATAAGCACAACACTGAACTCAGGAAATTGTGTTTGTCCAACTATATATGTTGCCAAAGCCATCAGTGAGTGAGAACCTGCAGATACACAAGGACAAGCATATAATATTAGTAAAGTCTCAAAATTATATAGATCTTGACATATTAAAATACATTCCTGCACAGTGCACACACCCAGGGCCGGATTTACAATGACATAGGCAAAACAGTCTTGCACTACGTCAATAAAAATCAAATGTCATATTTCAAATTAAGAAAAATATTTCAAATTAAGAACTATGTATTAAAGTCTGTGTAAAGTCAATTCTGATAATTGTCTGTAAACACTGTTAGAAATGCATTGCTGAAACATGTTACAAAGACTGTGAACTATGTAGTACTTAATTGTGGCGTTAGACCGTTAAACTGTTTTTCACAATTTTCGTGATCAGGATTTTTTTGGGCAGGGCTAAATCATGACTCGATGACGCAGTTGAGCCACCGAGCACGTCCCCTACCCCAACACTACTAGTTACTTCTCACAAATAGTAACTGAGTTACATCATTATAAAAGTAACTAATACCAGGAAAGTAACTATTGCGTTACTTTTTTTTTTTAAATGTTCAAATGTCAAATAACTTGATGCCCCAAAATTACAGATGATTACATTAATTAAATGGACACTAAATAGAATAAATTATTATTATAAAACATTGTACATTAATCTACACTATTTATCTACTAACACATGGCATCAGTTAGTCAAGCATTATAATCACGATATTATGATAATTTAGCATATATGATAGAACTTTAGTAATTAGACTAACTGTTCCTGTGGCTCAGTGGTTAGAGCATCACGTTAGCAGCGCAAAGGTTGTAGGTCCGATTCCCAGAGAACACATGTACTGACAAAACATGTATAGCCTGAATGCACTGTAAGTCGCTTTGGATAAAAGCTCAGCTAAATGCATAAATGTAACCATGTATGAATGTATATTTGTCATGTTGACTGAACTTAGGACTGGTGGTGGTGCTTAAGATATTGTTTGTCATTTAGTGTTTCTATAAACAAAATTGATAACAAAACTAATACTAATAACAATATACAACGCACTCAGGATTAATGAGCTGCTGGGTTCATGAATATTAATCACGTTGTCAAAACAGGGACGATAATAGGTGAGCCAGGCAGATTATCGCGCATTAGTTCTGCCCACTACAGGATCCCGGCAGTTCTTAAAAGCTGAATATACTCATCGTCCTTTTCAATATTAGGCCCTAATTCCCTTTTTAAAAAAATCTGAGAATTTGTTCCTCATATAGATGAACAATTCAAAATGATATGTGGTGCAGAATTAACAATTGAGGAGCTTGATTCTGCTGTTATGTGTTTATCATTAGATAAATCACCTGGACCAGACGGTATTACGTCTATCTTTTATGGCCATTTTGGAGAGTTTGGCTAGGTGTATATATCCTTGCATCCTGTCTTTCTATTTCTAATAGAGCTATTAATACCATCAAACAAATTAACTTCAAATGTATATGGAGAAAATGTGTGCATTATATTAAGAGAGCACAACTTATACAAGACTATGAAAATGGTGGATTACAAGCCTTTGATTTCTCTGTATAAATGGTATGTTGAAGGTTAAATGGCTTAAAATTGTATTGCAAATTAAAATAATTTGTTTATTTAGAAAATTTATTTTGAATTGATGTAATTTTACTGTTTCCAGACTACCAATCAAATTATCTACCTTTCACCAACAGGTCTTGCTATATTGGAAATTATTATACAAACAAATCACAATTTCACTCCACACAGAACCACAATATGGAACAATAGGTTTATTATATTTAGATATAAGTCTCTATGTATTCTTGATTGGCTTGAAAAGGGTGTTTGGTAAGTTTTTCATTTAATGAATGAGGATGGGAGTTTGAATTTGTAATACCTTTCTGATTGGAGCATCACTATAAATAATTCTACATGATAAAAGATCGGTATCGGTATTCCCAACGGTTGTGATGTAATTATATAATAGTCACGTGCTACACGCCTGCTGTTACAGGACTGTGTTTACTTCGATCGCTTGATTCGAGCCGCTTTAATTTAATTTAAGACAAAGAAAGCAATCTGTCTACCAGGTTTACTATGTAGACTAAATATTCTAAACCATTTGTGATCGTACTAATAAAGAAGGTGGCTATTTGCGATTTAGTGTAAATAGACCAGGAAAGCAGCATTACCTTACCTTGCGCTTAACGACAGCAGACAGCAGAAAACATTGTCTTAATAAACCCAGGTCCACAGGGGGGAAAAACAGGTGTCTTTTATCATCCATAGCGCATTCTCATCAGGGAATACAGTTAAGTATTTAGTGTTCTTTTGCGTGTGCTAACTACATGCGACATGTGTTCCTACTTCCTCTCTTCTTCTTTTGTGTTTAATGGCGGTTGGCAAACCTGCTTAAGGTTCAAGGTTCAAGGGTTCAAGGTTTCTTTATTCGTCACATAATAAATTATACAGGGTATAATAGTAGTGAAATGTATGTCAAATCAGGTCCGCTCAGTGGACAGTGCAAAAGAATAAAAATACAAATTATAAAAATTATATAAAAGTAACACAACACAAGAGCATATATATAGGTAAAAGGAGAGAACTAAAGAGTAAAATGTGCAATAGAATCAAAAGTGCAAAACAAATAAGATGTGCAAAACAGTATATGGAACTTAATAAATAAAAATAACATGAGCAAGAGGGATGTGCAAGAATGTGTAAACGGTTGTACCGGTATGTACAAATAGCAGCAGTATGAGTGTTTTACAGTTAATGATGAGTCCTGTAAATGTTTATGGAACCGGAGTTTCTTGTTAAGGAGCCTGATGGCCTGAGGAAGAAGCTCCTCAGTCTCTGTTTTCGCCATCATGCTCCTGAAGCGCTTGCCAGATGGCAGTAAACAGAAAAGATGGTTACCGGGGTGAGTTGAGTCCTTGAGGATTTTAGCAGCTCTGTTTTTGCAGCGTTTGAGGTAGATGTCCTGCAGAGAGGGGAGAGCCGACCCTGAGATGCGCTCAGCTAAGCGCACGACTCTCTGTAGAGCTTTACAGTCCTGGTTCGAGGAATTACCATACCACACTGAGATGCACTGAGTCAATACACTTTCTATGGCCCCTGAATAGAAAGTTTTCAGGATTGTTGGTGAGACCCTGAATTTCCTCAGCTGTCGCAGATGGTACAGTCTTTGCCTGGCTTTCTTGACCTGAGTCTGAATGTATGCAGTCCATGTCAAGTCCTCGGAGATGTTTACACCGAGGTACTTGAAGCTACTCACCCTCTCCACAGGGGTCCCACTGATCATAAGAGGGGTGTAGGTCCGCTGCTGTCTCTTCCTGAAGTCCATGATCAGCTCTTTAGTTTTGCTCACGTTCAGAGAGAGACAGTTGTCCTGGCACCATGATGTAAGTCTCTCCACCTCATCCAAGTATGCAGTCTCATCATTGTTGTTAATGAGGCCCAGAACCACAGTATCATCAGCAAATTTAACAATGGAAGTGGAGCTGTGAGAGGACACGCAGTCGTGAGTGTAGAGAGAGTAGAGCAGGGGGCTCAGGACACAGCCCTGTGGGGCTCCTACGTTCAGGGTGATGGAGTTGGAGGTGAACTGGCCGACTTTCACCACTTGTGGTCTGGCGGTGAGGAAATCTTGAATCCAGTCACAAAGTGAAGTGTAAGCCGAGGTCTGAGAGTTTAACAGCCAGCTTGGTGGGGACTATAGTATTGAAAGCGGAGCTATAGTCAATGAATAGCAGCCTTACATAGTTGCCATTTTGCTATCAATGTGTGTGAGGGAGGAGTGCAGGACCTGGGAGATGGCATCATCAGTAGACCTATTTGGCCGATAGGCAAACTGAAGAGGGTCCAAGGTAACAGGGATGGAGGAGCAAATGTTTCTTTAGAGTCTCTCAAAAACCTTCATGACTGTCGATGTGAGGGCAACTGGACGATAGTCATTCAGGCAAGAGGGTTTATTGTTCTTAGGCACAGGGATTATGACAGATTTTTAAAGGAGGTGGGAACAACAGAGGTAGCAAGGACTCATTAAATATGGAAGTAAACAAACCAGCAAGCTGATCAGAGGACCTCAGAACGCGCCAGTAATCCCATCAGGTCCGCTGCTTTCCTGACGTCACTCTCCTTAGTTCCCTCCGGACCTCATCCCTGACACGGTGATAACATGATCATCGCTGCTCTGTCTGCTGCTTCCTGACGCGCTGATCGGCAGAGTCGCGCCGCCATTACATTCAAAGCGGCCGTAGAAGGTGTTTAGCTCTTCGCCAGCAACGGATCTGCTCTCACCTCGGCGGAGGAGTTGTTTCCAGAGGAACAGATGGTCTTCAGTCCCTGCCACATGCCGAGAGTCATTGAGCTGGAAATGTGACTCAATTCTCTCACCGTGCCGGCGTTTCGCGGCTCTGATTGCCCGTCAGAGAGTGTAGCACTACGCCTTGTACTCACCGAGTTTCCTGACAAAAATACCGGCGTAGCGCGGCGGTCACGATGGTTAACCGCATCACGGATTGTACTGTCCACCCACGGTTTCTGATTAGAGAATGTCCTTATAACTACCGTTTCAGTGGCCTGTTCGGTTAGCGTGTTGATGTAGCTTAATGCTACATCCGTGAACTCGCTGACGTCAGATGAACTCACCGGAACATGTCCCAGTCGACGTCATCAAGAGCCGCCTGTAGCATAGCTTCGGAGTGGGAGGACCAGCGCGTCACTTCTCTCTCCACCGGGGGTACCCGGATGAACCTTTGTTTGTATTCCGGTGTGAGGAAAATGGCGGCATGATCTGATTTGCCAAAAGCCGGCAGTGAGTGAGCTTTGTATGCATTTTTGAGCGGAGTGTAGCAATGATCCAGTGTATTCAGTCCTCTGGTTGGACAGGATATATGCTGGTGAAAGTTCGGCAAGACTTTCTTGAGGTTGGCTTTGTTAAAGTCCCCTGCGATGATACATGCAGCGTCAGGATGTTTGTTGATATATCCGCTGAGTTCATCGTGGAGATTGGACAGGGCCAAGCTAGTGTCTGCCTGAGGTGGAATGTAGACGGCAGTAATGATGATTGATGAAAATTCCCGGGGCAGATAGAATGGGCGGCAGATAATGGAGAGATGTTCTAGATGAGGCGAGCAGGAACACGACATAATGGAGATATTTCTGGAGTCACACCATTTCTTGTTTATCATGAAACACACTCCGCCACCTTTGGTTTTTCCGGCCTCGGCTGTTCTGTCCATCCGTAAAACAGAAAAGTTATCAGACGGCGTTACAGCGGTGTCCGGGACCGTCGGCGTGAGCCATGTTTCGGTCAAACAAAGGATGTTACAGTCCCTTATGTCCCGTTGAAACTAATCCTGGCTCTAAGATCATCCATCTTATTCTCTAAGAATTGGACGCGAGCAGAATACTCGGCAAGGGAGGGCTGTGAGCCCTTTTCTCAATCTGTAACGAATTCCAGCGCTTTCCGCGATGTTTCTTCGCCTCCTGGGATTATTGAGGTGGCCATTGTTCTCGGTGTTCAAGTATCTTCACTGGCCACGCTGGGTCCGTGGATAAAGTGTCCTGAAGCAGGTTAGTGTAATGCTGTCCAATGTCCAAAAGTGTTCTTTGTCGACATAATCATTGCAGGCGTTACGATAAAAAGAGAAGTAAAAATAGGTAAAAACATAAAAAGCACAGTTCTGAGCGGAGCTAATTCACTAGGGCGACTGAACTCAGCAGCGCCACCGGAAGGGGGCATTTCCGCCCCCTACTGGGGTGGAGTGTGAGGCCTCAAGAAAGAAAATATATAATATAATTTTTTTTTTTTTTAAACAAACACACAAACTAAATTCTTCTAATCAAATCAGTATCTCTCAAATATTTTAGAAGAAAGTCATAAACCCTTAAATGTTTCTGTGCATTCTGAAATATATTCTGAAATGAAATCATTGATTTCCATATCTCTAGTTTTCATATCACTCTTTTCTTGTGACTTCTTCTTCTTGTTTAATGCCGACTTAGGGTGCTCTCTGAAATCGCATACTTCCTGTATAGTATGGGAAAAACAGTATGTGAGGTGAGGAGTATGTCCGAATTGGGTTAGTTGCATAATTGACCCGTATGCACGGGCGCGCTATTTAGAAATTTTGGATGAAGATAAGCCAGCTAGTAGTCTTCGGTGAAGCTCATTTTATGTATATATAGGTAGAGACTCTCACAGAAACCTCTTCTGCCTCATTCTCATCAGAATCTGAGAATAAAATAATAATTGCAACACCGTAAATAATGACAGCGACATTAACATACAGTTTCATGTTCATGTTGCAAATCCAAGGAGCAGTGTCGGGGAAAGTTACTTTTAAAAGTAATGCGTTACAATGTTATAAGCATTACTCAAAAAGTAACTAATTACGTTACTTAGTTACTTTTATGGAAAGTAATGCTGCGTTACGATACTTTCAAGTTACTTTTTAAATATGAGCAGGGCTTGATTGTTTGTTTTAATATAAGAAGTTATATTTATAGCAAATGTAAAATCCTTTCACACTAAAGTGTACTGAATGAACCTCAGACTGAAGGACGAGTAAATCACGTCTGTACTGAAGAACACAGAAGATTCAACACTCTTCAGCAATTAAACAACAATGTTAGTTCATCTAAAGTCATTATTGATTATTATTATGACTGAACTTGATCAAAGGTCAGAAGCAAACACATCGGTTAATAACATGAGATTAGATATACAAACCGGATTCCAAAAAAGTTGGGACACTGTACAAATTGTGAATAAAAACAGAATGCAATGATGTGGAAGTTTCAAATGTCCATATTTTATTCAGAATACAACATAGATGACATATCAAATGTTTAAACTGAGAAAATGTATCATTTTAAGGGGAAAATAAGTTGATTTTAAATTTCATCAACACATCTCAAAAGTTGGGACAAGGCCATGTTTACCACTGTGTGGCATCCTCTTCTTTTTATAACAGTCTGCAAACGTCTGGGGACTGAGGAGACAAGTTGCTCAAGTTTAGGAATAGGAGTGTTGTCCCATTCTTGTCTAATACAGGCTTCTAGTTGCTCAACTGTCTTAGGTCTCTTTGTCGAGCATCTTCCTCTTTATGATGCGCCAAATGTTTTCTATGGGTGAAAGTTCTGGACTGCAGGTTGGCCATTTCAGTACCGGATCCTTCTTCTACGCAGCCATGATGTTGTAATTGATGCAGTATGTGGTCTGGCATTGTCATGTTGAAAATGCAAGGTCTTCCCTGAAAGAGACGACGTCTGGATGGGAGCATATGTTGTTCTAGAACTTGGATATACCTTTCAGCATTGATGGTGCCTTTCCAGATGTGTAAGCTGCCCATGCCACACGCTCATGCAACCCCATACCATCAGAGATGCAGGCTTCTGAACTGAGCGCTGATAACAACTTGGTTGTCCTTGTCCTCTTTAGTCCGGATGACATAGCGTCCCAGTTTTCCAAAAAGAACTTCAAATTTTGATTCGGTCTGACCACAGAACAGTTTTCCACTTTGCCACAGTCCATTTTAAATGAGCCTTGGCCCAGAGAAAACGCCTGCGCTTCTGGATCATGTTTAGATATGGCTTCTTGACCTATAGAGTTTTAGCCGCACAGCTAATGGCACGGATGGATTGTGTTCACCGACAATGTTTTCTGGAAGTATTCCTGAGCCCATGTTGTGATTTCCATTACAGTAGCATTCCTGTATGTGATGCAGTGCCGTCTAAGGGCCCAAAGATCACGGGCATCCAGTATGGTTTTCCGCCTTGACCCCCACACAGAGATTGTTCCAGATTCTCTGAATCTTTGGATGATATTATGCACCGTAGATGATGATAACTTCAAACTCTTTTGCATTTTTTCTCTGAGAAACTCCTTTCTGATATTGCTCCACTATTTTTCGCGCAGCATTGGGGAATTGGTGATCCTCTTCCCATCTTGACTTCTGAGACACTGCCACTCTGAGAGGCTCTTTATACCCAATCATGTTGCCAATTGACCTAATAAGTTGCAAATTGGTCCTCCAGCTGTTCCTTATATGTACATTTAACTTTTCCGGCCTCTTATTGCTACCTGTCACAACTTTTTGGAATGTGTAGCTCATGAAATCCAAAATGAGCCAATATTTGGCATGACATTTCAAAATGTCTCACTTTCAACATTTGATATGTTATCTATATTCTATTGTGAATAAAATATAAGTTTATGAGATTTGTAAATTATTGCATTCCTTTTTTATTCACAATTTGTACAGTGTCCCAACTTTTTTTGGAATCGGGTTTGTATTTTCCAGCTCATACCTCCCAGCTATAGTCATCTGCAGGCTTCTATTTACAAACAAAATGGAGGCAGATTTTTTTTTCTTTTTCAGTGTGTTCAAAGTGCTATTACTCAATATAAGAACGACTTACAGTGATTCTGACTGTTGAGAAACAAACATCAAAGGAGACCAACACCATGCATATCATCCAAATGGTCCGAGAATAGCATGCAATTTACTTTGGATATGCCTTTTTAGGCGCTTTAGGCTAATTTTACAGGAATCGTAACAGGTTAATCGTGTTGACCCAAGGATTCCAAAATATGCGTTTTAGGAGTTATGGAGCGATTTCACGTTCGCTTGTTAAGCTGTATCGCCTGTGAGGCCGATTGGGGCGAGTCTTTGTGTCTGAGTGGCGAGCCACACTGCAAGTGCATCTCAATAAATTAGAATGTGGTGGAAAAGTTTATTTATTTCAGTAATTCAACTCAAATTGTGAAATTTTGTATTAAATAAATGCAATGCACACAGACTGAAGTAGTTTAAGTCTTTGGTTCTTTTAATTGTGATTATTTTGGCTCACATTTAACAAAACCCCACCAATTCACCATCTCAACAAATTAGAATACTTCATAAGACCAATAAAAAAACATTTTAATGAATTTTTGGCCTTCTGGAAAGTATGTTAATATACTGTATATGTACTCAATACTTGGTAGGGCTCCTTTGCTTTTAATTACTGCCTCAATTTATGGCGTGGCATGGAGGTGATCAGTTTGTGGCACTGCTGAGGTGGTATGGAAGCCCAGGTTTCTTTGACAGTGGCCTTCAGCTCATCTGCATGTTTTGGTCTCTTGTTTCTCATTTTCAGATTCTCTATGTGGTTCAGGTCTGGTGATTGCTGGCCAGTCAAGCACACCAACACCATGGTCATTTAACCAACCTTTGGTGCTTTTGGCAGTGTGGCCAGGTGCCAAATCCTGCTTGGAAAATGAAACCAGCATCTTTAAAAAAGCTGGTCAGCAGAAGGAAGCATGAAGTGCTCCAAAATCTCTTGGTAAACGGGTGCAGTGACGAGGTTTCAAAAACACAATGGACCAACACCAGTAGATGACATTGCTCCCAAATCATCACAGACTGTGGAAACTTAACACTGGACTTCAAGCAACTTGGGCTATGAGCTTCCACCCTTCCTCCAGACTCTAGGACCTTGGTTTACAAATGAAATACAAAACTTGCTCTCATCTGAAAAGAGGACTTTTGGACCACTGGGCAACAGTCCAGTTCTTATTCTCCTTAGCCCAGGTAAGACGCCTCTGATGACAACTGTAGCCAAATTCCTCGACACGTCTGTGTGTGGTGCTCTTGATGCCTTGACCCCAGCCTCAGTCCATTCCTTGTGAAGTTCACCCAAAGTCTTGAATCGATTTTGCTTGACAATCCTCATAAGGCTGCGGTTCTCTCGGTTGGTTGTCCATCTTTTTCCTTCCACTCAACTTTCTGTTAACATGCTTGGATACAGCACTCTGTGAACAGCTTCTTTGGCAATGAATGTTTGTGGCTTACCCTCCTTGTGAAGGGTGTCAATGATTGTCTTCTGGACAACGGTCAGATCAGCAGTCTTCCCCATGATTGTGTAGCCTAGTGAACCAAACTGAGAGACCATTTTGAAGGACTTCATCTCTTACGTCGAAAACAAAGAAAGCACTATCAATAAATCATTATCAATAAATTAATGCAGCCTACTTGCTGTTTTTTCTTGACACAGTCAAAATTATTATATCTGCTGGTGCGCTGTGGCAAGCTTGAGTGCTTATTAGGCTGGCTATGTAGGCAATTAAAGGCTAATTATTATGATTTATAAGGTTTATTAATAAACGTACTACTAGTCAACTAATGCTTAAAATGAACAACTACTAGTTCTACTAAATCTTTAGTCAGGGGCAGCCCTAATTTGGGGCCAATCTGGGTGGGGACACGTCTTACTCCAGAGTGCTGATTTTCAGATTTCATTTTGCTTAGGAGCTGAAATAAATAAATAAAAATTTCGCTTGTCATTTCTAGAAAAAGATTTTAATATTTTTCTTAAAATGAATATGTTGCTAAATTTATATTTCATAAAATAGTATGTACTCACGTGGAGTAGGGGAGTAATTACACTTTGATGCAGATCCTTGTCCTGAATTAGAAAAACACAACTAAATCAGAATAAATAGAGAGTAACACTACAGAAAGACACAACTGCATATGGTGAACTTTAAAAAGTTATCTAAAGGAAATGAAGTGTGTATTTTTATAATTGACAATTAGATGTAATGAACTGTACAGAACGACATTTACCAGCAGCATGTCTCTTCCTCCATATGATGAGTGTAGTTATGAGAACAGCCGTACACATGATCCCCAGCACACTGAAAACTAGAGACTGATTGAAAGATCCTGGGTCAGCTTCAGCCACATCTGAAAATGTTGTGGAGAAAACATAACAAAATATAGTGAGAAGAAGCGGGTTTTCCCAGATCGCATAACATTTCTTTTTATATATTGTATGTGGACTTCATATTGTGACATTATAGGTTAGTGACAACCGATTTGCAACAAAAAGTTAGTAGTTATCTAGTACTGTTATTTTCTCCTGTTTAATTGCATTGTATATAATGACAACGTAGTTTTAATCTAATGTCTACTTTGTTGTTCAGCAGAGCTTTGTTTGTTTAATTGTTTTCCTTACCAAAAATAATGTCCAGTTTGTTGTCCAGATTGAGGTGCTTCATCGTGCAGTTGTATATATGTTTCTCACGTAGCTCTTCTTCACCGATCACCCAATTCTTTCTCATCTGGTAAGATCCATCTGGGCAGAATCTCTCCTCCTGTGCTCTGATCATCATCCACAGGCTGACCATCTCTCAACAGGGTCAGGTTAATGTGACGGGGGTAAAAACCAGTGGCCAGACAGTTGAACTGAAGCCCATGAGTGTCTGTGAGCATCTTCCTCATGAGTCTCACTTTGGGTTTCACTACAGAAAAGGATGAGAAGTGTTACTGTTGGTAAAGTGTCGGGTTTGTTCAGGCATTAAATCATGATTCATAAAGCATTCAGAGGCAGATGCATTGCTTGTTAGTACAGCTGTCTGGGTCATGTCTGTCAATTATGATCTTTTCTACAACCCCAATTCCAGAAAAGTTGGGACGTTTTGTAAAATGCAATAAAATCAAGAATCTGTGATTTGTTAGTAACTTTATTTAACTGACTAAAGTACAATGAAAAGACTTCCAAAGTTTTCACTGACCAACTTAAATGTATTTTGTAAATACAAACAAATTTTGGTTTTGTTGGCTAAAACACACTCCAAAAAGATGGGACACAGGCAAAATAAAAGTGAAACGGTTATATAATATTCCAATTAAACCGTTTTGATACAGTTCACAGTAAGCAGTAAGTGTCAAACAAGTCAAAAATCTCTTTTCTCAATGCTAAAATCGCAAAGAATCGAGGCCTTTCACCAACTACCATACATAATATTGTGAAAGATTCAGGAATCCAGGGAAATAAGAAACCGTCATGCTGCAGTGTTAAATATAGCCACATGGACATAGGAGTGCTTAGGAAAACCGCTGTCACTTAACGGAGTCTGCCGCTGCATCGAAAAATGCAACTTAAATCTGTTACTCTAGGAGAAAGCTTTACATCAAGTCTATGCAGTGATGGCGCAGGTTCTCTGGGCCTTCGCTGAGTGTTCCTGGGCTGAGCTCACGGAGCAGGCTAAGTTCTGCATCTGCTTATAGCACGGCGCTACTGGATATGTTCCTCAAGCAGTCGTCAATGACGATGTAAGGGGAGTTACCTTTCGATAGGGAAAGCTCCGGTTACTCGCGTAACTTCCGTTCCCTGAGATAAAGGACCGTAACTGGTCATGCTATAGTTGCACACGAATCAATTAATTCTGATGAAATGGCGCTCTGGGCTGACTTATATTGCAGTCGGCTCCGCGCGCTCTGGCAGGCTCGAGCGCCATTGGTTTGTGCAACTACACAAGCATTAACAAATCAGGCTTCAGTAACAGAGAAAACAGGAGTTTCCCTCAAGCAGTCATCAATGACGACCCAATGCTCGTTCCCTTATCTTAGGGAACCGAGGTTACGCAAGTAACTGGAGCGATTCTTGATTTCATCGCATTTTACAAAATGTCCCAACTTCTCTGAAATTGGGGTTTTATCTTAATTATACTGATTCTCTCACCTTTTCTCATCACATTGTTCTTTTCCATTTGCAGGTACCTCCGCAAGGTTTTAATGCAAACAGGATGATAAACATGTTCAAACATCTGCTTTACATGAAGATGTTTCACTTGGCCCCACATTATCATCCATGGCTTTTTCATCTGGATATCATTTGTTTTTATGTCAAAGGTGAACTCCTCCACATTTTGTCCATCAAAGGCATCCCATGTCTGCAGCAGACCTGGTTTATCATTGTTCAACAATTCACATCCAACAAGTTTTTGATGAACATGAACACCTTTAAATGAAAGAAGACATTTAATTAAGACTTATTAGTTCTCACTGACATAGTACACCCTAAAATAGTAAAGTGAAAATGAATATGATTACTCTCTTACATCAAAATATTTTCATGAAACAATAAACACATGAAAACTACATGTCTTATGTTTTAATACTGAAGCTCTCACCATTTGGACCATCTGTGTGATTTAGATTATTGAGAAGAAATGTTCGATATTTCATGTTGTTATACATATCATCAAATACGGCACCAGCATCCCTTTGCTCTTCATCATAGTATTTTGAATCTCTGTGAGAACTAAAGACAACTTTCCATGCGGTCGAGTCATAATATAGCATTTGCACATCATCCAACATAAGCACAACACTGAACTCAGGAAATTGTGTTTGTCCAACTATATATGTTGCCAAAGCCATCAGTGAGTGAGAACCTGCAGATACACAAGGACAAGCATATAATATTAGTAAAGTGTCAAAATTATATAGATCTTGACATATTAATTTACAATGACATAGGCATAAACAGTCTTCACTACGTCAATAAAAATCAAATGTCATATTTCAAATTAAGAAAAATATTTCAAATTAAGAACTATGTATTAAAGTCTGTGTAAAGTCAATTCTGATAATTGTCTGTAAACACTGTTAGAAATGCATTGCTGAAACATGTTACAAAGACTGTGAACTATGTAGTACTTAATTGTGGCGTTAGACCGTTAAACTGTTTTTCACAATTTTCGTGATCAGGATTTTTTTGGGCAGGGATAAATCATGACTCGATGACGCAGTTGAGCCACCGAGCACGTCCCCTACCCCAACACTACTAGTTACTTCTCACAAATAGTAACTGAGTTACATCATTATAAAAGTAACTAATTACCAGGGAAAGTAACTATTGCGTTACTTTTGTTTTTTAAATGTTCAAATGTCAAATAACTTGGATGCCCCCAAAATTACAGATGATACATTAATTAAATGGACACTAAATAGAATAAATTATTATTATAAAACATTGTACATTAATCTACACTATTTATCTACTAACACATGGCATCAGTTAGTCAAGCATTATAATACGATATTATGATAATTTAGCATATATGATAGAACTTTAGTAATTAGACTAACTGTTCCTGTGGCTCAGTGGTTAGAGCATCACGTTAGCAGCGCAAAGGTTGTAGGTCCGATTCCCAGAGAACACATGTACTGACAAAAACATGTATAGCCTGAATGCACTGTAAGTCGCTTTGGATAAAAGCTCAGCTAAATGCATAAATGTAACCATGTATGAATGTATATTTGTCATGTTGACTGAACTTAGGACTGGTGGTGGTGGTGCTTAAGATATTGTTTGTCATTTAGTGTTTCTATAAACAAAATTGATAACAAAACTACTATGAATTCTACTACTAATAACAATATAAAACGCACTCAGGATTAATGAGCTGCTGGGTTCATGAATATTAATCACGTTGTCAAAACAGGGACGATAATAGGTGAGCGCCAGGCAGATTATCGTTTGCGCATTAGTTCTGCCCACTATCAGGGATCCCGGCAGTTCTTAAAAGCTGAATATACTCGTCGTCCTTTTCAATATTAGGCCCTAATTCCCTTTTTGAAAAAATCTGAGAATTTGTTCCTCATATAGATGAACAATTCAAAATGATATGTGGTGCAGAATTAACAATTGAGGAGCTTGATTCTGCGGTTATGTGTTTATCATTAGATAAATCACCTGGACCAGACGGTATTACGTCTATCTTTTATGGCCATTTTTGGAGAGTTTGGCTAGGTGTATATATCTTGCATCCTGTCTTTCTATTTCTAATAGAGCTATTAATACCATCAAACAAATTAACTTCAAATGTATATGGAGAAAATGTGTGCATTATATTAAGAGAGCACAACTTATACAAGACTATGAAAATGGTGGATTACAAGCCTTTGATTTCTCTTGTATAAATGGTATGTTGAAGGTTAAATGGCTTAAAAATTGTATTGCAAATTAAAATAATTTGTTTATTTAGAAAATTTATTTTGAATTGATGTAATTTTACTGTTTCCAGACTACCAATCAAATGATCTACCTTTCACCAACAGGTCTTGCTATATTGGAAATTATTATACAAACAAATCACAATTTCACTCCACACAGAACCACAATATGGAACAATAGGTTTATTATATTTAGATATAAGTCTCTATGTATTCTTGATTGCTTGAAAAGGGTGTTTCGTAAGTTTTTCATTTAATGAATGAGGATGGGAGTTTGAATTTGTAATACCTTTCTGATTGGAGCATCACTATAAATAATTCTACATGATAAAAAGATCGGTATCGGTATTCCCAACGGTTGTGACGTAATTATATAATAGTCACGTGCTACACGTCTGCTGTTACAGGACGGTGTTTACTTTCGATTCGCTTGATTCGAGCCGCTTTAATTTAATTTAAGACAAAGAAAGCAATCTGTCTACCAGGTTTACTATGTAGACTAAATATTCTAAACCATTTGTGATCGTACTAATAAAGAAGGTGGCTATTTGCGATTTAGTGTAAATAGACCAGGAAAGCAGTACATTACCTTACCTGCGCTAACGACTGTCAAGCATGACAGCAGATACAGAAACATTGTCTTAATAAACCCAGGTCCACAGGGGGGAAAAAACAGGTGTCTTTTATCGTCCATAGCGCATTCTCATCAGGGAATACAGTTAAGTATTTAGTGATCTTTTGCGTGTGCTAACTACATGCGACATGTGTTCCTACTTCCTCTCTTCTTCTTTTGTGTTTAATGGCGGTTGGCAAACCTGCTTAAGGTTCAAGGTTCAAGGGTTCAAGGTTTCTTTATTCGTCACATAATAAATTATACAGGGTATAATAGTAGTGAAATGTATGTCAAATCAGGTCCGCTCAGTGGACAGTGCAAAAGAATAAAAATACAAATTATAAAAATTATATAAAAGTAACACAACACAAGAGCATATATATAGGTAAAAGGAGAGAACTAAAGAGTAAAATGTGCAATAGAATCAAAAGTGCAAAACAAATAAGATGTGCAAAAACAGTATATGGAACTTAATAAATAAAAATAACATGAGCAAGAGGGATGTGCAAGAGGGATGTGTAAACGGGTTGTACCGGGTATGTACAAATAGCAGCAGTATGAGTGTTTTACAGTTAATGATGAGTCCTGTAAATGTTTATGGAACCGGTTTCTTGTTAAGGAGCCTGATGGCCTGAGGGAAGAAGCTCCTCCTCAGTCTCTGTTTTCGCCATCATGCTCCTGAAGCGCTTGCCAGATGGCAGTAAACAGAAAAGATGGTTACCGGGGTGAGTTGAGTCCTTGAGGATTTTAGCAGCTCTGTTTTTGCAGCGTTTGAGGTAGATGTCCTGCAGAGAGGGGAGAGTAGATCCCGAGATGTGCTCAGCTAAGCGCACGACTCTCTGTAGAGCTTTACAGTCCTGGTTCGAGGAATTACCATACCACACTGAGATGCACTGAGTCAATACACTTTCTATGGCCCCTGAATAGAAAGTTTTCAGGATTGTTGGTGAGACCCTGAATTTCCTCAGCTGTCGCAGATGGTACAGTCTTTGCCTGGCTTTCTTGACCTGAGTCTGAATGTATGCAGTCCATGTCAAGTCCTCGGAGATGTTTACACCGAGGTACTTGAAGCTACTCACCCTCTCCACAGGGGTCCCACTGATCATAAGAGGGGTGTAGGTCCGCTGCTGTCTCTTCCTGAAGTCCATGATCAGCTCTTTAGTTTTGCTCACGTTCAGAGAGAGACAGTTGTCCTGGCACCATGATGTAAGTCTCTCTACCTCATCCAAGTATGCAGTCTCATCATTGTTGTTAATGAGGCCCAGAACCACAGTATCATCAGCAAATTTAACAATGGAAGTGGAGCTGTGAGAGGACACGCAGTCGTGAGTGTAGAGAGAGTAGAGCAGGGGGCTCAGGACACAGCCCTGTGGGGCTCCTACGTTCAGGGTGATGGAGTTGGAGGTGAACTGGCCGACTTTCACCACTTGTGGTCTGGCGGTGAGGAAATCTTGAATCCAGTCACAAAGTGAAGAGGGTAAGCCGAGGTCTGAGAGTTTAACAGCCAGCTTGGTGGGGACTATAGTATTAAAAGCGGAGCTATAGTCAATGAAAAGCAGCCTTACATAGTTAGCCATTAGTGCTATCAATGTGTGTGAGGGACGAGTGCAGGACCTGGGAGATGGCATCATCAGTAGACCTATTTGGCCGATAGGCAAACTGAAGAGGGTCCAAGGTAACAGGGATGGAGGAGCAAATTTTTTTCTTTAGAAGTCTCTCAAAAACCTTCATGACTGTCGATGTGAGGGCAACTGGACGATAGTCATTCAGGCAAGAGGGTTTATTGTTCTTAGGCACAGGGATTATGACAGATTTTTTAAAGGAGGTGGGAACAACAGAGGTAGCAAGGGACTCATTAAATATGGAAGTAAACAAACCAGCAAGCTGATCAGCGCAGGACCTCAGAACGCGGCCAGTAATCCCATCAGGTCCGGCTGCTTTCCTGACGTTCACTCTCCTTAGTTCCCTCCGGACCTCGTCCTCCGACACGGTGATAACATGATCATCGCTGCTCTGTCTGCTGCTTTCTGACGCGCTGATCGGCAGAGTCGTGCTGCCGCCATTACATTCAAAGCGGCCGTAGAAGGTGTTTAGCTCTTCGGCCAGCAACGGATCTGCTCTCACCTCGGCGGAGGAGTTGTTTCCAGAGGAACAGATGGTCTTCAGTCCCTGCCACATGCGCCGAGAGTCATTGAGCTGGAAATGTGACTCAATTCTCTCACCGTACCGGCGCTTCGCGGCTCTGATTGCCCGTCGTAGAGTGTAGCACGATGCCTTGTACTCACTCGAGTTTCCTGACAAAATACCGGCGTTGTATGCGGCAGTGCGATGGTTAACCGCATCACGGATTGTACTGTCCACCCACGGTTTCTGATTAGAGAATGTCCTTATAACTACCGTTTCAGTGGCCTGTTCGGTTAGCGTGTTGATGTAGCTTAATGCTACATCCGTGAACTTCGCTGACGTCAGATGAACTCGCCGGAACATGTCCCAGTCGACGTCATCAAGAGCCGCCTGTAGCATAGCTTCGAGTGGGAGGACCAGCGGCCACTTCTCTCCACCGGGGTACCGGATGAACCTTTGTTTGTATTCCGGTGTGAGGAAAATGGCGGCATGATCTGATTTGCCAAAAGCCGGCAGTGAGTGAGCTTTGTATGCATTTTTGAGCGGTGTAGCAATGATCCAGTGTATTCAGTCCTCTGGTTGGACAGGATATATGCTGGTGAAAGTTCGGCAAGACTTTCTTGAGGTTGGCTTTGTTAAAGTCCCTGCGATGATACATGCAGCGTCAGGATGTTTGTTGATATATCCGCTGAGTTCATCGTGGAGATTGGACAGGGCCAGCTAGTGTCTGCCTGAGGTGGAATGTAGACGGCAGGATGATTGATGAAAATTCCCGGGGCAGATAGAATGGGCGGCAGATAATGGAGAGATGTTCTAGATGAGGCGAGCAGGAACACGACATAATGGAGATATTTCTGAGTCACACCATTTCTTGTTTATCATGAAACACACTCCGCCACCTTTGGTTTTTCCGGCCTCGGCTGTTCTGTCCATCCGTAAAACAGAAAAGTTATCAGACGGCGTTACAGCGGTGTCCGGGACCGTCGGCGTGAGCCATGTTTCGGTCAAACAAAGGATGTTACAGTCCCTTATGTCCCGTTGGAAACTAATCCTGGCTCTAAGATCATCCATCTTATTCTCTAAGAATTGGACGTTAGCGAGCAGAATACTCGGCAAGGGAGGGCTGTGAGCCCTTTTTCTCAATCTGTAACGAATTCCAGCGCGTTTCCCGCGATGTTTCTTTCGCCTCCTGGGATTATTGAGGTGGCCATTGTTCTCGGTGTTCCGAAGTATCTTCAGTGGCCACGCTGGGTCCGTGGATAAAGTGTCCTGAAGCAGGTTAGTGTAATGCTGTCCAATGTCCAAAAGTGTTCTTTTGTCGTACATAATCATTGCAGACGTTACACGTATAAAAAGAGAAGTAAAAATAGGTAAAAAAAACATAAAAGCACAGTTCTGAGCGGAGCTAATTCACTAGGCGACTGAACTCAGCAGCGCCACCGGAAGGGGGCATTTCCGCCCCCTACTGGGGTGGAGTGTGAGGCCTCGAAGAAAGAAAATATATAATATAATTTTTTTTTTTTTTAAACAAACACACAAACTAAATTCTTCTAATCAAATCAGTATCTCTCAAATATTTTAGAAGAAAGTCATAAACCCTTAAATGTTTCTGTGCATTCTGAAATATATTCTGAAATGAAATCATTGATTTCCATATCTCTTAGTTTTCATATCACTCTTTTTCTTGTGACTTCTTCTTCTTGTTTAATGCCGACTTAGGGTGCCTCTGAAATCGCATACTTCCCTGTATAGTATGGGAAAAACAGTATGTGAGGTGAGGAGTATGTCCAAATTGGGTTAGTTGCATAATTGACCGTATGCACGGCGCGCTATTTAGAAATTTTGGATGAAGATAAGCCAGCTAGTAGTCTTCCGGTGAAGCTCATTTTATGTGCTATATATAGGTAGAGACTCTCACAGAAACCTCTTCTGCCTCATTCTCATCAGAATCTGAGAATAAAATAATTGCAACACCATAAATAATGACAGCGACATTAACATACAGTTTCATGTTCATGTTGCAATCCAAGGAGCAGTGTCGGGGAAAGTTACTTTTAAAAGTAATGCGTTACAATGTTGCGTTACTCCCTAAAAAAGTAACTAATTACGTTACTTAGTTACTTTTTATGGAAAGTAATGCGTTACGATACTTTCACGTTACTTTTTAAATATGAGCAGGGCTTGATTGTTTGTTTTAATATAAGAAGTTATATTTATAGCAAATGTAAAATCCTTTCACACTAAAGTGTACTGAATGAACCTCAGACTGAAGGACGAGTAAATCACGTCTGTACTGAAGAACACAGAAGATTCAACACTCTTCAGCAATTAAACAACAATGTTAGTTCATCTAAAGTCATTATTGATTATTATTATGACTGAACTTGATCAAAGGTCAGAAGCAAACACATCGGTTAATAACATGAGATTAGATATACAAACCGGATTCCAAAAAAGTTGGGACACTGTACAAATTGTGAATAAAAACAGAATGCAATGATGTGGAAGTTTCAAATGTCCATATTTTATTCAGAATACAACATAGATGACATATCAAATGTTTAAACTGAGAAAATGTATCATTTTAAGGGGAAAATAAGTTGATTTTAAATTTCATGGCATCAACACATCTCAAAAAAGTTGGGACAAGGCCATGTTTACCACTGTGTGGCATCCCCTCTTCTTTTTATAACAGTCTGCAAACGTCTGGGGACTGAGGAGACAAGTTGCTCAAGTTTAGGAAGAGGAGTGTTGTCCCATTCTTGTCTAATACAGGCTTCTAGTTGCTCAACTGTCTTAGGTCTTCTTTGTCGCATCTTCCTCTTTATGATGCGCCAAATGTTTTCTATGGGTGAAAGTTCTGGACTGCAGGTTGGCCATTTCAGTACCCGGATCCTTCTTCTACGCAGCCATGATGTTGTAATTGATGCAGTATGTGGTCTGGCATTGTCATGTTGGAAAATGCAAGGTCTTCCCTGAAAGAGACGACGTCTGGATGGGAGCATATGTTGTTCTAGAACTTGGATATACCTTTCAGCATTGATGGTGCCTTTCCAGATGTGTAAGCTGCCCATGCCACACGCACTCATGCAACCCCATACCATCAGAGATGCAGGCTTCTGAACTGAGCGCTGATAACAACTTGGGTTGTCCTTGTCCTCTTTAGTCCGGATGACATAGCGTCCCAGTTTTCCAAAAAGAACTTCAAATTTTGATTCGTCTGACCACAGAACAGTTTTCCACTTTGCCACAGTCCATTTTAAATGAGCCTTGGCCCAGAGAAAACGCCTGCGCTTCTGGATCATGTTTAGATATGGCTTCTTTTTTGACCTATAGAGTTTTAGCCGGTGACGGCGAATGGCACGGTGGATTGTGTTCACCGACAATGTTTTCTGGAAGTACTCCTGAGCCCATGTTGTGATTTCCATTACAGTAGCATTCCTGTATGTGATGCAGTGCCGTCTAAGGGCCCGAAGATCACGGGCATCCAGTATGGTTTTCCGGCCTTGACCCTTACGCACAGAGATTGTTCCAGATTCTCTGAATCTTTGGATGATATTATGCACTGTAGATGATGATAACTTCAAGCTCTTTGCAATTTTTCTCTGAGAAACTCCTTTCTGATATTGCTCCACTATTTTTCACGCAGCATTGGGGAATTGGTGATCCTCTTCCCATCTTGACTTCTGAGAGACACTGCCACTCTGAGAGGCTCTTTTATACCCAATCATGTTGCCAATTGACCTAATAAGTTGCAAATTGGTCCTCCAGCTGTTCCTTATATGTACATTTAACTTTTCCGGCCTCTTATTGCTACCTGTCCCAACTTTTTTGGAATGTGTAGCTCTCATGAAATCCAAAATGAGCCAATATTTGGCATGACATTTCAAAATGTCTCACTTTCAACATTTGATATGTTATCTATATTCTATTGTGAATAAAATATAAGTTTATGAGATTTGTAAATTATTGCATTCCTTTTTTATTCACAATTTGTACAGTGTCCCAACTTTTTTGGAATCGGGTTTGTATTTTCCAGCTCATACCTCCCAGCTATAGTCATCTGCAGGCTTCTATTTACAAACAAAATGGAGGCAGATTTTTTTTTCCTTTTCAGTGTGTTCAAAGTGCTATTACTCAATATAAGAACGACTTACAGTGATTCTGACTGTTGAGAAACAAACCTCAAAGGAGACCAACACCATGCATATCATCCAAATGGTCCGAGAATAGCATGCAATTTACTTTGGATATGCCTTTTTTAGGCGTTTTAGGCTAATTTTACAGGAATCGTAACAGGTTAATCGTGTTGACCCAAGGATTCCAAAAATATGCGGTTTAGGAGTTATGAGCGATTTCACGTTTTTGTTCGCTGTATCGCCCCCCCGTAGGCCGATTGGGGCGAGTCTTTGTGTCTGAGTGGCGAGCCACACTGCAAGTGCATCTCAATAAATTAGAATGTGGTGGAAAAGTTTATTTATTTCAGTAATTCAACTCAAATTGTGAAATTCGTGTATTAAATAAATGCAATGCACACAGACTGAAGTAGTTTAAGTCTTTGGTTCTTTTAATTGTGATTATTTAACAAAACCCACCAATTCACCATCTCAACAAATTAGAATACTTCATAAGACCAATAAAAAAAAAAATTTTAATGAATTTTGGCCTTCTGGAAAGTATGTTAATATACTGTATATACTCAATACTTGGTAGGGGCTCCTTTTGCTTTAATTACTGCCTCAATTTGGCATGGCATGGAGGTGATCAGTTTGTGGCACTGCTGAGGTGGTATGGAAGCCCAGGTTTCTTTGACAGTGGCCTTCAGCTCATCTGCATTTTTTGGTCTCTTGTTTCTCATTTTCAGATTCTCTATGTGGTTCAGGTCTGGTGAGATTGCTGGCCAGTCAAGCACACCAACACCATGGTCATTTAACCAACCTTTGGTGCTTTTGGCAGTATGGGCAGGAGCCAAATCCTGCTGGAAAATGAAACCAGCATCTTTAAAAAGCTGGTCAGCAGAAGGAAGCATGAAGTGCTCCAAAATCTCTTGGTAAACGGGTGCAGTGACGTAGGTTTTCAAAAACCACAATGGACCAACACCAGTAGATGACATTGCACCCCAAATCATCACAAACTGTGGAAACTTAACACTGGATTTCAAGCAACTTGGGCTATGAGCTTCTCCACCTTTCCTCCAGACTCTAGGACCTTGGTTTCCAAATGAAATACAAAACTTGCTCTCATCTGAAAAGAGGACTTTGGACCACTGGGCAACAGTCCAGTTCTTATTCTCCTTAGCCCAGGTAAGACGCCTCTGATGACAACTGTAGCCAAATTCCTCGACACGTCTGTGTGTGGTGGCTCTTGATGCCTTGACCCCAGCCTCAGTCCATTCCTTGTGAAGTTCACCCAAAGTCTTGAATCGATTTTGCTTGACAATCCTCATAAGGCTGCGGTTGGTTCTCTCGGTTGGTTGTGCATCTTTTTCCTTCCACTCAACTTTCTGTTAACATGCTTGGATACAGCACTCTGTGAACAGCTTCTTTGGCAATGAATGTTTGTGGCTTACCCTCCTTGTGAAGGGTGTCAATGATTGTCTTCTGGACAACGGTCAGATCAGCAGTCTTCCCCATGATTGTGTAGCCTAGTGAACCAAACTGAGAGACCATTTTGAAGGACTTCATCTCTTACGTCGAAAACAAAGAAAGCACTATCAATAAATCATTATCAATAAATTAATGCAGCCTACTTGCTGTTTTTTCTTGACACAGTCAAAATTATTATATCTGCTGGTGCGCTGTGGCAAGCTTGAGTGCTTATTAGGCTGGCTATGTAGGCAATTAAAGGCTAATTATTATGATTTATAAGGTTTATTAATAAACGTGCGACTACTAGTCAACTAATGCTTAAAATGAACAACTACTAGTTCTACTAAATCTTTAGTCAGGGGCAGCCCTAATTTGGGGCCAATCTGGGTGGGGACACGTCTTACTCCAGAGTGCTGATTTTCAGATTTCATTTTGCTTAGGAGCTGAAATAAATAAATAAAAATTTCGCTTGTCATTTCTAGAAAAAGATTTTAATATTTTTCTTAAAATGAATATGTTGCTAAATTTATATTTCATAAAATAGTATGTACTCACGTGGAGTAGGGGAGTAATTACACTTTGATGCAGATCCTTGTCCTGAATTAGAAAAACACAACTAAATCAGAATAAATAGAGAGTAACACTACAGAAAGACACAACTGCATATGGTGAACTTTAAAAAGTTATCTAAAGGAAATGAAGTGTGTATTTTTATAATTGACAATTAGATGTAATGAACTGTACAGAACGACATTTACCAGCAGCATGTCTCTTCCTCCATATGATGAGTGTAGTTATGAGAACAGCCATACACATGATCCCCAGCACACTGAAAACTAGAGACTGATTGAAAGATCCTGGGTCAGATTCAGCCACATCTGAAAATGTTGTGGAGAAAACATAACAAAATATAGTGAGATAAACAATAAGAAAAGGAATCTATACACTGCAGAGAGATATTGGAATGGTGTCAACTAGGGATGTAACGATATTATCAATATTGTGATGTCGCGATAGCACAACTGTCTCGATATTATATAAAAGTTAAAGACTCGTGCACGCCTTCCTAAAACACCATTTAAACGTGCCCCACATATCCACATCACTGTGAGAGAAGATTTGCAAAAAAAAGACATTCAACCTGTTTTTTCGAATTTCCTGAAAACGTCCCAGCGTGACATCCGACGGGTTTTCCCAGATCGCATAACATTTCTTTTTTTATATATTGCAATACATATTGTATCGTGGACTTCATATTGTGACATTATAGGTTAGTGACAACCGATTTGCAACAAAAAGTTAGTAGTTATCTAGTACTGTTATTTTCTCCTGTTTAATTGCATTGTATATGATGACAACGTAGTTTTAATCTAATGTCTACTTTGTTGTTCAGCAGAGCTTTGTTTGTTTAATTGTTTTCCTTACCAAAAATAATGTCCAGTTTGTTGTCCAGATTGAGGTGCTTCATCGTGCAGTTGTATATATGTTTCTCACGTAGCTCTTCTTCACCGATCACCCAACTCTTTCTCATCTGGTAAGATCCATCTCCGTTGGGCAGAATCTCTCCTCCTGTGCTCTGATCATCATCCACAGGCTGACCATCTCTCAACAGGGTCAGGTTAATGTGACGGGGGTAAAAACCAGTGGCCAGACAGTTGAACTGAAGCCCATGAGTGTCTGTGAGCATCTTCCTCATGAGTCTCACTTTGGGTTTCACTACAGAAAAGGATGAGAAGTGTTACTGTTGGTAAAGTGTTGGGTTTGTTCAGGCATTAAATCATGATTCATAAAGCATTCAGAGGCAGATGCATTGTTTGTTAGTACAGCTGTCTGGGTCATGTCTGTCAATTATGATCTTTTCTACAACCCCAATTCCAGAAAAGTTGGGACGTTTTGTAAAATGCAATAAAACCAAGAATCTGTGATTTGTTGGTTACTTTATTTAACCGACTAAAGTACAATGAAAAGACTTCCAAAGTTTTCACTGACCAACTTAAATGTATTTTGTAAATACAAACAAATGTTGGTTTTGTTGTTTGTCTTCTTTGGCACTCAACGAAGGCGATCGCATTTTTCACTCCCCGTCCTCGCCCTTATTTTCCTTGCTTGCTCTCTTTGTCTCGTCTCATCTATTGAGAGACTCTCTCTGCACTGCTCTCCAAACTGAAAAATTATGGATTTGATCAACTGGTCTCTCAACGCAATTGACACCATCTTCTCGACGAGAAGCTTGGGTTCGGGGGAACCTGACTGCCCTGACGGAACGTTTGCAGCGGGCTATACGATGGCGCGTGGGAGGTGGCGATCGTGTGTCTAGCTTGCTCTTTCCATGGAGGACATTGAAGATATCTACCTATTCGGAACCATGATAACAGGTCTTCTGCTGATTGGATTAGGCTTTGCCCTGGGTTATCGTAGAATTCAGAAAACGGGAACAGCTGTCCAAAGCCTCACAAGGCTGCCCGTCATGATTGAAGCTGTGGGAAGAGAGGTCAGCATCGAGACTGAGACTATAATCGCAATATGGATTCTATCATGGAGAAGCTCACGGCTCTGCAAAGGAAAATTGATGGTATTGGAGACCAGAATGGACAAAGAGAGTAGCCGTGGAATTGGAATGCGGTTACTCGCCCCAAGACTAAACAATCGCAATCTTATCTTTTTTGGCTCTCCCGTACCAGCACTGGCCCGGCCAAGGCTGCTGCTGGAAAATCAACCCTGGGAAGAGCACTGCAGTGAGACGCTCTTGCTCCTCCCCATTCTACAGACACACCTCCCACCCCGATCCCTCGCATCCGTCGCTTTGAATCGCCAGCCAGACAAGCGGGTCGGTGACCACCAGGAGGGGATGCTTGCTGCTGGATTACTTTCCCTGAAAGTCTGGGGTTATTATGGTTTGTGTTGTTGCTGAGGTGTTTTCTGTGGACAGGTTGATGGCTAATTTCACTGGTACTTGTGACTAGTGACAATAAAGGGCTACTACTACTACTACTACTCTACTACTAAAACACACTCCAAAAAAGATGGGACAGAGGCAAAATAAAAGTGAAAAGGTTATATAATATCCAAATTACACCGTTTTGATACAGTTCACAGTAAGCAGGTGAATGGTAATAGGTGAGGGTATCATGTTTGGGTATGAAATGAGCATCTCAGTCTTTGCCAGCAAATCTGGATCATGGCTCATCACTTCGTGCCACATTTCATGAGAGAAGTGTCAAACAAGTCAAAAATCTCATTTCTCAATGCTAAAATCGCAAAGAATTGAGGCCTTTCACCAACTACCATACATAACATTGTGAGAAGATTCAGGGAATCCAGAGAAATCTCAGTCGGTGTAGGGCAAGGCTGGAAAGGTCAGTTGAATGTTCATCATGTTAAATATAGCCACATGTGCTTAGGAAAACCGCTGTCACTTAACGGAGTCTGCCACTGCATCGATAAATGCAACTTAAATCTCTGTTCTCTAAGAGAAAGCGATACATCAAGTCTATGCAGTGATGGCACAGGTTCTCTGGGCCTTCGCGGAGTGTTCCTGGGCTGAGCTCACGGAGCAGGCTAAGTTCTGCATCTGTTTATAGCACGGCGCTACTGGATATGTTCCCCAAGCAGTCCTCAATGACGATGTAAGGGGAGTTACCTTTCGATAGGGAAAGCTCCAGTTACTCACGTAACTTCAGTTCCCTGAGATAAAGGACCGAGCATTGCGTAACTGGCCGTGCTATAGTTGCACACGAATCAATTAATTCTGATGAAATGGTGCTCTGGGCTGACTTATATTGCAGTAAACTTATATTTACAAATCAGGCTTCAGTAAAAGAGAAAACAGGAGTTTCCCTCAAGCAGTCATCAATGATGACCCGATGCTCGTTCCCTTATCTTATGGAACTGAGGTTACATAACTGGAGCGATTCTTGATTTCATCGCATTTTACAAAATGTCCCAACTTCTCTGAAATTGGGGTTTTATCTTAATTATACTGATTCTCTCACCTTTTCTCATCACATTGTTCTTTTCCCTTTGCAGGTACCTCCGCAAGGTTTTAATACAAACAGGATGATAAACATGTTCATACATATACTTTACACGAAGATGTTCCACTTGGCCCCACATTATCATCCATGGCTTTTTCATCTGGATATAATTTGTTTTTATGTCAAAGGTGAACTCCTCCACATTTTGTCCATCAAAGGCATCCCATGTCTGCAGCAGACCCGGTTTATCATTGCTCAACAATTCACATCCAGCAAGTCTTTGATGAACATGAACACCTTTAAATGAAAGAAGACATTTAATTAAGACTTATTAGTTCTCACTGACATAGTCCACCCTAAAATAGTAAAGTGAAAATGAATATACTGGACTTTTTATGATTACTCTCTTACATCAAAATATTTTCATGAAATAATAAAAACACATGAAAACTACATGTCTTATGTTTTAATACAGATATGTAGACTGTAGCTCTCACCATTTGGACCATCTGTGTGATTTAGATGATTATTATGAAAGAATGCTCGATCTCTCATGCTGTTATACATATCATCAAATACGGCACCAGCATCCCTTTGCTCTTCATCATAGTATTTTGAATCTCTGTGAGAACTAAAGACAACTTTCCATGTGGTCGAGTCATAATATAGCATTTGCACATCATCCAACATAAGCACAACACTAAACTCAGGAAATTGTGTTTGTCCAACTATATATGTTGCCAAAGCCATCAGTGAGTGAGAACCTGCAGATACACAAGGACAAGCATATAATATTAGTAAAGTGTCAAAATTATATAGATCTTGACATATTAAAATACATTCCTGCACCGTGCACACAATTTACAATGACATAGGCATAAACAGTCTTCACTACGTCAATAAAAATCAAATGTCATAGTTCTTAATTTGAAATATTTTTCTTAATTTACATTTATGCATTTAGCAGACGCTTTTATCCAAAGCGACTTACAATTGCATTCAGGTTATACATTTTCATTAGTACATGTGATCCCTGGGAATCGAACCCACAACCTTTTGCACTGCTGATGCAATGCTCTACCACTGAGCCACACAGGAACACTTTAATGTGTTCATAATTTGAAATATGTATTAAAGTCTGTGTAAAGTCAATTCTGATAATTGTCAGTAAACACATTATAAATGTTAGAAATGCATTGCTGAAACATGTTAAAAACACTGTGAACTATGTAGTACTTAATTGTGGAGTTAGACCGTTTTTCACAATTTTCGTGATCAGGATTTTTTTGGGCAGGGCTAAATCATGACCGAGCACGTCCCCTACCCCAACACTAATAGTTACTAGTTACTTCTCACAAATAGTAACTGAGTTAGTAACTGAGTTATATAATTATAAAAGTAACTAATAACCAGGGAAAGTAACTATTGCGTTACTTTTTTTTTTTTAAATGTTCAAATGTCAAATAACTTGTATGCCCCCAAAATTAAAGATGTTACATTCATTAAATGGACAATAAATAGAATAAATTATTATTATAAAACATTGTACATTAATCTACTGACACATAGCATCAGTTAGTCAAGCATTATAATACGATATTATGATAATTTAGCATATATGATATAACTTTAGTAATTATAATAACCATGTATGAATGCATATTTGTCATATTGACTGAACTTAGGACTGGTGGTGGTGCTTAAGATATTGTGTGTAATTGAGTGTTTCTATAAAAAAAAGGGAAACAAAATTGCTAACAAAACTAATAACAATATACAACGCACTCAGGATTAATGAGCTGCTGGGTTCATGAATATTAATCACGTTGTCAAAGCAGGGACGATAATAGGTGAGCGCCAGGCAGATTATCGTTTGCGCATTAGTTCCGCCCACTATCAGGGAACAAAAGCTGAAGAAAACTTTTATCAAAATGTATACTCGTCGTCCTCTTCAATATTAGACCCTAATTCCCTTTTTGAAAAAAATCTGAGAATTTGTTCCTCATATAGACGAACAATTCAAAATGATATGTGGTGCAGAATTAACACTTGAGGACCTTGATTCTGCTGTTATGTGTTTATCATTAGATAAATCACCTGGACCAGACGGTATTACGTCTAGCTTTTATTTTTGGAGAGTTTGTCTAGGTGTATATATCCTGCATCCTGTCTTTCTATTTCTAATAGAGATATTAATACCATCAAACTAATTAACTTCAAATTTATATGGAGAAAATGTGTGCATTATATTAAGAGAGCACAATTTATACAAGACTATGAAAACGGTGGATTACAAGCCTTTGATTTATCTTGTATAAATGGTATGTTGAAGGTTAAATGGCTTACAAAAATTGTATTGCAAATTAAAATAATTTGTTTATTTAGAAAATTGGGTTGAATTGATTTCCTACTAAGATGTTTCCAGACTACCAATCAAATTATCTACCTTTCACCAACAGGTCTTGCTATATTGGAAATTATTATACAAACAAATCACAATTTCACTCCACACAGAACCACAATATGGAACAATAGGTTTATTCTATTTAGATATACGTCACTATTCTTGATTGGCTTGAAAAGGGTGTTTGGTAAGTTTTTAATTTAATGAATGAGGATGGGAGTTTGAATGTGTAATACCTTTCTGATTGGAGTATCACTATAAGTAATTATACATGATAAAAAGATCGGTATCGGTATTCCCAACGGTTGTGATGTAATTATATAATAGTCACGCGCTACACGTCTGCTGTTACAGGACTGTGTTTACTTTCGATTCGCTTGATTCGAGCCGCTTTAATTTAATTTAAGACAAAGAAAGCAATCTGTCTACCGGGTTTACTAAATATTCGAAACCATTTGTGGCTATTTGCGATTTAGTGTTAATAGACCAGGAAAGCAGTGCATTACCTTACCTGCGCTAACGACTGTCAAGCATGACAGCAGACACAGAAACATTGTCTTAATAAACCCAGGTCCACAGGGTGGAAGAAACAGGTGTCTTTTATCATCCATAGCGCAGTCTCATCAGGGAATACAGTTAAGTATTTAGTGATCTTTTGCGTGTGCTAACTACATACGACATGTATTCCTACTTCTTCTCTGCTTCTTTTGTGTTTAATGGCGGTTGGCAAACCAGCTTAAGGTGCATTTCCGCCCCTACTTCAAGGTTCAAGGTTCAAGGTTTCTTTATTTGTCACATGATAAATTATACAGGGTATAATCAAAAGTGAAATGTAGGTCAAATCAGGTCCGCTCAGTGGACAGTGCAAAGAATAATAAAAAAAAAAAAATAAAAAAAAATAAATAAAAATAAAGTCAAAATTAAATTATATAAAAAGTAACACCACACAAGAGTATATGTATATATATATATATATATATATATAGGTAAAAATAAGAAGTAAAATGTGCAATAGAATAAAGAAAAGTGCAAAACAGTAAAACAGTAAGATGTGCAAAACAAATTGGATGTGCAAACATTATATGGGACTTAATAAATATTAGTATAAACAGGAGGGATGAGAGGGATGTGCAACGGGTTGTACTGGGTATGCACACATAGCGGCAATATGGATGATGAGAATATGAATGTTTTTGTTATTTTTTTACAGATAATAATGAGTCTTGTGAAAGTTTATGGAACAGAGTTTGTGTTAAGGAGCCTGATGGCCTGAGGGAAGAAGCTCTTCCTCAGTCTTTCAGTTTTTGCCATCAAGCTCCTGTAGCGCCTGCCAGATGGCAGTAAACGGAAAAGATGGTTACCGGGGTGGTTTGAGTCTTTGGTGATTTTAGCAGCTCTGCTTCTGCAGCGTTTGAGGTAGATGTGCTGCAGAGAGGGGAGTGTAGATCCCGAGATGCGCTCAGCTAAGCGCACGACTCTCTGTAGAGCTTTGCAGTCCTGGTTTGTGGCATTATTATACCACACTGAGATGCACTGAGTCAGAACACTTTCTATGGCCCCTGAATAGAAAGTTTTCAGGATAGCTGGTGAGACCCTGAATTTCCTCAGCTGTCGCAGATGGTACAGCCTTTGCCTGGCTTTCTTAACCTGAGTTTGAATGTGTGTAGTCCATGTCAGGTCCTCGGAGATGTTTACACCGAGGTACTTGAAGCTACTCACCCTCTCCACCGGGGTCCCACTGATCATAAGAGGGGTGTAGGGCCGCTGCTGTCTCTTCCTGAAGTCCACGATCAGCTCTTTGGTTTTGCTCACGTTCAGAGAGAGGCAGTTGTCCTGGCACCATGATGTAAGTCTCTCCACCTCATCCAAGTATGCGGTCTCGTCGTCGTTGTTAATGAGGCCCAGGACCACAGTATCATCCGCAAATTTAATGATAGATGTGGAGCTGTGAGAGGACACGCAGTCGTGGGTGTATAGAGAGTATAGCAGGGGGCTCAGGACACAGCCCTGTGGGGCTCCTATGTTCAGGGTGATTGAGTTGGAGGTGAACTGGCCGACTTTCACCACTTGTGGTCTGGCGGTGAGGAAATCTTGAATCCAGTCACAAAGTGAAGTGTTTAGGCCGAGGTCTGAGAGTTTAGCAGCCAGCTTGGTGGGGACTATAGTATTGAAAGCGGAGCTATAGTCAATGAATAACAGCCTGACATAGTTGCCATTTTTGCTGTCGATGTGGGTGAGGGAGGAGTGCAGGACCTGAGAGATGGCATCATCAGTAGACCTATTTGGCCGGTAGGCAAACTGAAGAGGGTCCAAGGTAGCAGGGATGGAGGAGCAAATGTGTTTCTTTAAAAGTCTCTCAAAAACCTTCATGACCGTCGATGTAAGGGCAACTGGACGATAGTCATTCAGGCAAGAGGGTTTACTGTTCTTGGGCACAGGGATAATGACAGATTTTTTAAAGGGGGTGGGGACCACAGAGGTAGCGAGGGACTCGTTAAATATGGAAGTAAACAAACCAGCAAGCTGATCAGCACAGGACCTCAGAACGCGGCCAGTAATCCCATCGGGTCCTGCTGCTTTTCTGACGCGTTCACTCTCCTTAGTTCCCTCTCGAACATCATCCTCTGAAAGGGTGATAGCATAATCATTGCTGCTCTGTCTGCTGCTTCTTGACGCTGCTCGGCAGAATCGCGCCGCTGTTGCATTCAAAGCGGCCGTGAAGTTGTTTAGCTCTGCCAGCAACGGGTCTGCTCTCACCTCCACAGAGTTGTTGTTTCCAGAGGAACAGATGGTCTTTAGTCCCTGCCACATGCGTCGAGAGTCATTGAGCTGGAAATGTGACTCAATTCTCTCACTGTATCGGCGGCTCTTACTGCTACGACGGAGAGCATAGCACGATGACTTGTACTCACTCATGTTTCCTGACAGAATACCGGCATTGTATGCGGCAGTTCGATGGTTAACTGCGTCACGAATTGTTCTGTCGACCCACGGCTTCTGATTTGAGAAAGTCTTTATTGTAACCGTTTCAGTGGCCTGTTCGGTTAGTGTGTTTACGAAGCTTAATGCTACCTCCGTGAATTCGCTGGCGTCAGATGAACTCGCCCGAACATGTCCCAGTCGGCGTCATCAAGAGGCGCCTGTGGCGTAGCTTCAGAGTGAGGGGACCAGCGTCACTTCCCTCTCCACCGGGGTTCTTGAAGGATCCGTTGTTTATAATCCGTGTGAGGAAAATGGCGGCATGGTCTGATTTTCTAAACGCCGGCAGTGAGTGGGCTTTGTAGGCATTTTTGAATTGGGTGTAGCAGTGATCGAGTGTATTCAGTCCTCTGGTTGGACAGGATATATGCTGATGAAAGTTAGGGATGACCTTTTTGAGGTTAGCCTTGTTAAAGTCCCCCGCTACGATACATGCAGCGTCAGGATGTATGTTGATATATCCGCTGAGTTCATCGTGTAGTTTAGACAAAGCCAAGCTGCTATCTGCCTGTGGTGGTATATACACGGCAGTAACGACGGTTGATGAGAATTCCCGGGGCAGATAAAATGGGCGGCAGATAATGGAGAGGTGTTCCAGATGAGCCGAGCAGGAACGCGACAGAATGGAGATATCCCTGGGGTCACACCATTTCTTGTTAATGAAGAAACACACTCCACCACCTTTGGTTTTTCCGGCCTCGGCTGTTCTGTCCATCCGAAAAACAGAGAAGTTGTCAGACGGCGTTACAGCGTTGTCCGGGACCGAGGGAGTGAGCCATGTTTCGGACAAACAAATGATGTTACAGTCTCTGATGTCCCGTTGGAAACTAATCCTGGCTCTAAGATCGTCCATCTTATTATCCAAGGATTGGACATTTGCGAGCAAAATACTCGGTAAGGGGGGACTATGAGCCCTTTTCCTCAGTCTGTTGCGGATTCCAGCACGTGTTTCCTTCGCCTCCTGGTATTATTGAGGCGGCCTTTGTCAGCTTCGGTGCTCCGAAGAATCTCCAATGGCCACGCTGGATCTGTGTATAAAGTGTCCTGGATCAGGTTAGTGTAACGCTGTCCAATGTCCAAAAGTGTTTTCTTGTCGTACATAATCATTGCAGACGTTACACGTATAAAAAGGGAGGTAAAAATAGAAAAAAAACACATAAAAACACAATTTTGAGCGGAGCTAATTCACAGGCGACTGAACTCAGCACCGCCACACTCTACTGGACTGGCGTGTGAGGCCGCGAACGGAAATATTATATAATATAAAAAAACAAACACACAAACACACAAACTAAATTCTTCTAATCAAATCAGTATCTCTCAAATATTTTAGAAGAAAGTCATAAACCCTTAAATGTTTCTGTGCATTCTGAAATATATTCTGAAATGAAATGTCATTGATTTCCATATCTCTTAGTTTTTCTCTTTTTCTTGTGACTTCTTCTTGTTTAATGGCGACTTAGGGTGCGTCTGAAATCGCATACTTCCCTGTATAGTATGGGAAAAACAATATGTGAGGTGAGGAGTATGTCCGAATTGGGCTAGTTGCATAATTCACCGTATGCACGGCGCGTTATTTAGAACCTCCGGATAAAGATAAGCCAGCTAGTAATCTTCCGGTGAAGCTCATTTTATGTGCTATATATATAGGTAGAGACTCTCACAGAAACCTCTCCTGCCTCATTCTCATCAGAATCTGAGAATAAAATTATTGCAACACCGTAAATAATGACAGCGACATTAACATACAGGTTCACGTTCATGTTGTAATCCAAGGATCAGTGTCGGGGAAAGTTACTTTTAAAAGTAATGCGTTACAATATTGCGTTACTCCCTAAAAAAGTAACTAATTACGTTACTTAGTTACTTTTTATGGAAAGTAATGCGTTACGTTACTTTCATGTTACTTTTTAAATATGAGCAGGGCTTGATTGTTTGTTTTTAATATAATAAGTTATATTTATAGCAAATATAAAAGCCTTTCACACCAAAAAGTGTCCTGAATAAACCTCAGACTGAAGGACGAGTAAATCACGTCTGTACAGAAGAACACAGGAGAAGTTCAACACTCTTCAGCAATTAAACAACAATAATAGTTTATCTGAAGTAATTATTGATTATTAATATGGTTGAACTGGATCATCAAAGGTCAGCAGCAAACACATCGTTTAATAAAATGAGATTAGATATATTTGTGTTTAACATATTTAATTATTGCAGGTATTTTGATGAATACTGAATCAGTTTTTTGCGAGTGGGATGAATTCATGCACATTTACAGTACATCTAGAACTACAGTAAGATGTTCACACAGCGCACTGTCAGTCAATAAATTGGAAAACAAACTAAAAAAAAAAAAAAAATTCCTGTAAATTAAAAAGTAATGCGTTACTTTACTAGTTACTTGAAAAAAATAATATTCTTACGTAACTCGCGTTACTCCCCCAACACTGCTCAGGAGTACCCAGACACTTAACTCTTAACATTTAAATGCTGACAAATAAACACTATTGTACCTGTTTAGGCAGTTAGGCTAATCTCTTAAACGACGTCGTATTCTCCATAATCAATATCATAGCCATTTTTGTTTTAATCTTATATAAAATTCAAAGCCTTTAATATTTCTCAAATCTGTGCAGTAAAATTATTAAAGGTTCACTTTTCATTCATGAAGACGACATGCTTAAATGTGCCAAAAACAAACGTGTCTCGGCGAAAATTTAAGACTTTTTAAGAAAAAATAAATAAATAATGTTTCATTGGCTGCAGCTACGTACTGTAAAACCTAAAAATATGAATTCTGGTCTCTTCAGACTTTCTGTATGTTTTGTATATTATTATTATTTCTCTTTTCTTCATTTCACCTCTGCTGTAGTTTGTTTATTTCTAATAATACTGACATTGTATACTACATTTTGTGAAATATAATAACACTGACTAAAACATTAACATTTACAGGACTCAAATCAACCTGTTTCACATTGCACATCCTATTTTATCCTATATTATTATTAACCTATTACTATCATCAAAGTCCACATTATACATGTTTATTATTTTACTCCTTATTTTGTTGTTTATTACCTATATTTATATATATTCTCTTTTGTGTTGTGAATCAGTGTTTTGCATGGGACCTGATTCATTTACAGTACATCTGAACTACTGATGTTCACACAGCGACCTTGTCAGTCAATAGAATTGGAGAAATCTCCAAACTAAAACCCCTGATATTGTTCACTACTAGACATGTGAATATTCTGCACGAGGACACTTACTACACAACAACCTACAGAGGTCCATCATAATTAGAAAAGACATGATAATAAAAATGTTTGAAAATGAAAATGAATAACGGTAAGGCAGAGAACCAAACTGCGTCCGTTATTCTCACTAATCAAACTAGTATTTTGTTCTTAACTTTAAATTCAAAGTTCTTTCAATGATTTGATAAACCTCACCAGCCTGAAATGATCTTCTTTGCACTTTTCATTCATGAAGACTACATTTCAGTGTCAAATGACAGTGAATGTAAGAGCTGTTTGCTTGAATTGTATTTCAGGGCAGTTCGTGGAGACACATAACCTGGACAGAAGTCAGATCCAGATCCAGACAACTCACGAGGATTGCTTTCTGATATCAAATCTAATCACTTTTACTGTCACATACAGCACATGTGCCTTGGTGAGTGAGATTCTTGAGAGCGTGCTCCAGACAATTTACATATAGACAGTACATACTTATACAGTGTGCAGAATACACATACATGTACTCACACATTAGACATACTTACAGTTATTAATAAACGTTATGCAAACACACTACACACAAACACACACACACACATGTGTATATATGGTTCAACAGTTATATTACATATTGCACAGTCATGGATGTGTGTTGCACATGGTATCCAGGAATATATTGTTGTGTTTGTGCAGTGTGTGTGTGTGTGCGTGTGTGTAGTCCATTGAACACACTGTCACTGATTCACACACTAGATTATATTCACAAATATGTGACAAAAAAAAAAAAAAAGTATCTTATTTAGGATATTTTATTTTATATGTGTAAACGTAAAAGTATATACACTAGTATATACTCAAATATTGAAACACAATCACATATGTCCACACACACACACACACACACACACACACACACACACACACACACACACACACAGAGACACACACACACACACACACACACACAGACAGACACATACACACACACACACATGAAAATGAATACACACACACACACACACACACACACACACACACACACACACACACACACACACACACACACACACACACACACACACACACACACACACACACACCACACACACACAATGATCTTCTTTGCACACAGACGCACACACACACGCGCTTGCTGGAAGTCCGAACTGAACCAAATGAATCGCGCTGAAGTCCCCGCTAACTGAACTAAATGAATCGCGTTTCTGAAGTCCCTAACTGAACCAAATGAATCGCGCTTCATGCTCTGGAAGTCCCGAACTGAACTAAATGAATCGCGCCTGCGCCTGAAGTCCCGAACTGAACTAAATGAATCTCGCTTCATGCTCTGAAGTCCCGAATTGAACTAAATGAATCGCTGCTCTGAAGTCCCGAACTGAACTAAATGAATCCAAATGAATTTCTGAAGTCCCTAACTGAACCAAATGAATCGTGTTTCATGCTCTGAAGTCCCGAACTGAACCAAATGAATCTCGCTCATGCGTCTGAAGTCCCGAATTGAACCAAATGAATCGCGTTCTGAAGTCCCGAACTGAACCAAATGAATCGCTCTGAAGTCCCTAACTGAACTAAATGAATCGCGCCTGCGCCTCTGAAGTCCCGAACTGAACTAAATGAATCGCGCCTGCACTCTGAAGTCCCCGAACTGAACCAAATGAATCGCGCCTCGCCTGAAGTCCCGAACTGAACCAAATGAATCGCGCCTGTGTTCTGAAGTCCCAACTGAACCAAATGAATCGCGCTCTGTGCTCTGAAGTCCCGAACTGAACCAAATGAATCGCGCTCTGAAGTCCCGAACTGAACCAAATGAATCGCGCTCTGAAGTCCCGAACTGAACCAAATGAATCGCGCTCTGCGCTCTGAAGTCCCGAACTGAATCAAATTAATCGCGCTCTGAAGTCCCGAACTGAACCAAATGAATCGCGTTCTGTGTTCTGAAGTCCCGAACTGAATCAAATTAATCGCGCTCTGAAGTCCCGAACTGAACCAAATGACTCGCGCTCTGTGTTCTGAAGTCCCGAACTGAATCAAATGACTCGCGCTCTGCGTTCTGAAGTCCCGAACTGAATCAAATTAATCGCGCTCTGAAGTCCCGAACTGAACCAAATGACTCGCGCTCTGTGTTCTGAAGTCCCGAACTGAATCAAATGACTCGCTCATGCTCTGAAGTCCCGAACTGAATCAAATGACTCGCGCTTCATGCTTCTGAAGTCCCGAACTGAACCAAATGACTCGCGCTCTGTGTTCTGAAGTCCCGAACTGAACCAAATGAATCGCGCTTCATGCGTTCTGAAGTCCCGAACTGAACCAAATGAATCGCGCTCTGAAGTCCCGAACTGAACCAAATGAATCGCGCTCTGTGTTCTGAAGTCCCGAACTGAACCAAATGAATCGCGCTCTGTGTTCTGAAGTCCCGAACTGAACCAAATGAATCGCGCTCTGCAGACAGCATGCTAACAATCCCGACTGATCGATGCTTCAAGAGCTCAACAGTTATAGGTTCAAGATTGACTTGATTCTGTGTAAAACCCGTCCTCTGATCACAGATAATAGTTCTGATGTTCTCGTGACTCTATGGGTCTGAATGAGTCCAGGCTACTGTTAGAAACACAAACAATCAGAGAGAGATTCTCTCAGCTTTCACTCATTTGAAGAAACACTTTCCAATCCTTTGAGAACGATTATTAATTTTGGCTGAACTAAGCCTGTAATTGTGTTTCATCTGTGTGTTTACTGTATCCAAACGTTAGTTGAGGATAGTAAGAATGTGAGGGCTGTAGATACGGCTTTGGATGTGACTAGCTCAGCGAGTCCTGTACATTGTTCGGTTCTGGATGAGCCCGTGCAGCAGGGCAATTGGGTGACAGTCGCGGGTCAAAACACCGCTAATCCGTTCCGATCAAAACATTAAACAGGTTCTCCACACTCAGTGACGCACACACGGAGAAACCTGATGAAAGTGCTCTAGTTATTGGCGACTCTATTGTACGGAACCAGCCACCATAGTCCATTGTTTACCGGGAGCCAGAGCGCCTGGCATCTTGGCAAATTTAAAAGTGCTGGCTTATGCTAAACGTAAATTCAGTAAGATTATTAAATTCACATCGGCACTGATTATGTTCGACTTCGCCAGTCGGAGATCTCTAAAATAATGTTAAAGAGGTGTGTGAACTTGCAGATATGATCTCAGACACTGTAATATGCTCTGGTCCGCTCCCTGCTTACCGAGACGATGAGATTCATAGCAGACTGTTGTCACTCAATGGATGGATGTCTAAGTGGTGCCCGCAGAATAACATTGGTTTTATAGACAACTGGACTAGTTTTTGGGGCAGACCTGACCTGTTGAAAAGAGATGGTCTTCATCCCTCCTGGGGTGGTGCCGCTCTTCTCTCTAGAAATATGAGTAACAACTTACATTTATGCATTTAGCAGACACTTTTATCCAAAGCGACGTACAGCGCATTCAGGCTATATTTTTGTATTGTCAGTATGTGTTCTCTGGGAATCGAACCCACAACCTTTACGCTGCTAACGCAATGCTCTACCACTGAGCCACAGGAACAACTTAATTGATGTTCAGCAAATGAAAAATGTATAACAAAGAAACAAATGATAAAGCTTGTCTTATTGAATATCAGGTCCCTTTCTACGAAAGCGCTTTTTGTAAATGATATGATCACTGATCATAAACTAGATGTGCTCTTTTGAAAGAAACCTGACTAAAACCAGATTAATATTAATCTAAATAGCTAAATATTAACAAATGCACGTTTTCAAAGTAGGGCTGAGCAATATGAGCAAAAATGAATATATCGGTATGTTTTGGCTGATTTGGGGTATACATATCTCGGTATATCATTCTTATAACATTCTTATAACATTGTAACATTCTAATAACATTGTAACATTCTAACATTGTAACATTCTAACATTGTAATATTGTAAGAATTCTAACATTGTAACATTATAATAATATTGTAACATTCTAACATTGTAACATTATAATATTGTAGCATTATAATATTGCAGCATTATAACATTGTAACATTGCGATCTAAAAACAAAAATAATGCTTTTAAAGCAAAGTTAAATTTACTAAACTAAAAAATGATAAAGCACAGATTAGGCTAATTGAGTAAAAGGCTATTTTGATTACCCATTACAGTCACGTTACAGTTAGTGCCATCACACAAATACACTTACTTATAGCTTTAAAATGTCCAACTACAAACATTTCAGCTAAATGTTCAGAACCAAGTCTGTGAGTTTAGCGGAGAATCTTCAAGCACTTCTGACAGCAAGATGGACATATCTCCATGGTTTCTAACATTTACAGATGGAGAATATACTGTGAAATATAAGTTATGTATTTATGAAAGGAGATATCTCAAACAGCTTGTCTCTGTCAGCGGCACACGCAGCCTTTCTGTCACTCACAGATTCATCATTACTGATACACCTCATTAACATTTAATCACATTCATGTTTACGCTGTTAATATGCACGTTCACTAGCAAGCTAGTGTCTTAATCTTGTAATTACATGTTTTAAAGTAGAACTTGCATTAATTGTACATGTCTTTGAGCTCTCTTGTGTGAACGATGATAGAAAATACAACGACACCTCGTCATCGCCAAGCTACCCGACGCACACCTACTTATTTAATTAATTATGTAAATAAATAATTTAATTGTCTACTAATTACCACAAACCGTCTGTCAGGAACTTTGAGGTGAACAACGGAGCGTTTTGGATGCAACTGTTTCTCGACGCCTCGTATATGAATATCTCTCTAATTAAAATAAATAAATATCAATTGTTCAGATCCAAAAATATATTCAGCAGCTCCAAAGACTTTATCAAAGACATGATCTGCATGGATATATCATAACGAATCCCACAAACAAACACATTTGATCCATATTTATTGTACTTTAAAAGTGCATCAACATGAATTACTGTAATTATAAATCTTAAAGAGCTCAATACGACGTTCCTCTCGTTTAAACGCCTTGTAGTTTGCTGTAAAGAGAAACATAAGGGATTATAATCAAAGCAGTGTCTGTAAATATGATGATGCATTATTAATAATCATACCTGTCCTCCACGGTTCTGTTGGACGGATAGTAAACCTTAAAAGAGAATCCGCTTCTCGGAAAAGATCCCTGAAGCGTAAGAAACCACAGAGTTCAGATCAAACGCACATTCATATTTCATATGCACATTAATACGTACCGGGTTGATGCACAGGCAGTCGGTGTTGCTCACGCTGAACGGGTCGTATTTGTCGGAGAAGACGATGAGGTCCGGAACGGGATAAAGT
>CM050428.1:28381819-28386819 GCA_027564155.1 Gymnocypris eckloni scoliostomus
GTGTGGATGCAGAACGAAGCAGACACGCTCCATATTACAGTCAACAGAAGCTAACGCACACCTGGTGAAAGAAGAGGGTTCTGTGGGCGGGAAACCAAAAGCGTTGACGTGAAACACCGAGTCCTCGTACCATCCTGTGAACGCACAGATCATGTGATTATAGAGATCCAGGGATGGAAAGAGCGGAGCAGCAGAGGAAAGAAACAGACTCACCTTCAGCCAGAACGAAGCAGGACTCTGTGTAAAGACCGCTGTGAAACTGGTATGAAGAGCGTTAAGGAACAAACAGAGAAGCGTCTCTGAGACAGCAGCAGCAGCACACGCGTGCCATGATGAACACGGGAAGGATATTGCCTTTGAGATGTTTAGCTGCACCGAGCCGCTGGGGTCCTCCAGGTAGTACTTGCCCTGAAAGCACAGAGTGATCATGAGGAGAAGCCCTGGAGTTCAGTAACTAACCCACAATAAGCCCTTAACTAACCCACAACAATCCCTTAACTAACCCATACAAAGCCCTTAACTAACCCACAACAAGCCCTTAACTAACCCACAACAAGCCATTAACTAACCCATACAAAGCCCTTAACTAACCCACAACAAGCCCTTAACTAACCCAAAACAAGCCCTTAACTAACCCAAAACAAGCCCTTAACTAACCCATACAAAGCCCTTAACTAACCCACAACAAGCCCTTAACTAACCCACAACAATCCCTTAACTAACCCACAACAAGCCCTTAACTAACCCAAAACAAGCCCTTAACTAACCCATACAAAGCCCTTAACTAACCCACAACAAGCCCTTAACTAAACCAAAACAAGCCCTTAACTAACCCATACAAAGCCCTTGACTAACCCATACAAAGCCATTGACTAACCCACAACAAGCCCTTATCTAACCCACAACAAACCCTTAACTTACCCACAACAAGCTCTTAACTAATCCAAAACAAGCCCTTAACTAACCCACAACAAGCCCTTAACTAACCCAAAACAAGCCCTTAACTAACCAATACAAAGCCCTTAACTAACCCACAACAAGCCCTTAACTAACCCACAACAAGCCCTTAAACTTACCCACAACAAGCCCTTAACTAATCCAAAACAAGCCCTTAACTAACCCACAACAAGCCCTTAACTAACCCACAACAAGCCCTTAACTAACCCATACAAAGCCCTTAACTAACCCACAACAAGCCCTTAACTAACCCATACAAAGCCCTTAACTAACCCACAACAAGCCCTTAACTAACCCAAAACAAGCCCTTAACTAACCCATACAAAGCCCTTAACTAACCCACAACAAGCCCTTAACTAACCCACAACAAGCCCTTAACTAACCCACAACAAAGCCCTTAACTAACCCACAACAAGCCCTTAACTAACCCAAAACAAGCCCTTAACGAACCCATACAAAGCCCTTAACTAACCCATACAAAGCCATTGACTAACCCACAACAAGCCCTTATCTAACCCACAACAAGCCCTTAACTAACCCACAACAAGCCCTTAACTAACCCACAACAAGCCCTTAACTAACCCACAACAAGCCCTTAACTAACCCACAACAAGCCCTTAACTAACCCACAACAAGCCCTTAACTAACCCATACAAGCCCTTAACTAACCCACAACAAGCCCTTAACTAACCCAAAACAAGCCCTTAACTAACCCACAACAAGCCCTTAACTAACCCACAACAAGCCCTTAACTAACCCACAACAAGCCCTTAACTAACCCACAACAAGCCCTTAACTAACCCACAACAAGCCCTTAACTAACCCATACAAAGCCCTTAACTAACCCACAACAAGCCCTTAACTAACCCACAACAAGCCCTTAACTAACCCACACAAAGCCCTTAACTAACCCAAAACAAACCCTTAACTAACCCAAAACAAGCCCTTAACTAACCCAAAACAAGCCCTTAACTAACCCACAAACTATCCCACACGCACGAGCAGCGGAACAGAAATGAACGTGACTGTGGAAAGTGAGGGAATACCTCTTTAAGCTGCGTGATCATGCCGAGAACAATCACTTCACCAACTTTAGCTGTGCTGCCCAGAAGAGCCTCCACCGTCTTCAGCTGTAATACAGATCATCAAGCACCGGCTGAAAATACACCAGCTACAGCTGTGAACCGCTCATCATCAGTCTTTGTTCCTTCTCACCTGGAACTTGTTTCTCCCTTCGTCAGGAGCTGAACCAATAACAGGAGGAGTGAAGAGCTCATGCCTGTGTGTTCTCTGTAAAACACATATTACACATGAAAAATAGTTTGCCCAAATAGCTAGGCAATCTTTAAGACACGGAGTTTAAACTAGCCAGAGTCCATGTTATGCTCAAATGACTCAGAATGTATCTGTGGTGTTAATGAGAGACACGCGTGATGATTAATGAAGCGACTCGCCTGCTGTAAGATAGTGTATCTCTCTCTGAAGAGCTCGGCTTTATCTCTGGACTGACCGCAGAGTTTAGGGACCGGATGATTCGTCATGCTGATGCTGAGAGAGAACAACAACTGATCATCATATTCCTGGAGATGGAAAACATCTTCACGCACACCGCCGGAGGCAGTGCTGATTAGGGTTGGGGACCGAACGCGCTGCTTTTAAGGGTACAGACCGAATTACGTCGGTATAGAGAGAGAGAAAGCGCGCATTTGAGCACGCATGAGAGAGAGAGAGAGAGACAGCGCATTTGAGCACACATACAAGAGAGAGAGAGAGAGCGCGCATTTGAGCACACATACGAGAGAGAGAGAGAGAGAGAGCGCATTTGAGCAGACAGAGAGAGAGAGAGAGAGAGAGCGCATTTGAGCACACATACGAGAGAGAGAGAGAGAGAGCGTGATTTGAGCACACATACGAGAGAGAGAGAGAGAGAGAGAGAGCGTATTTGAGCACACATACGAGAGAGAGAGAGAGAGAGAGCATTTGAGCACACATACGAGAGAGAGAGAGAGAGACAGCATTTGAGCACACGAGAGAGAGAGAGAGCATTTGAGCACACATGAGAGAGAGTGTTAGAGGCGCATTTGAGAGAGAGGCGCATTTGAGAGAGAGAGAGAGAGAGAGAGAGAGAGAGAGAGAGAGACAGCGCATTTGGGCGCTCATTATTACTGTAAAAATAAATAAATGTTTCATGCCTTCATTTGATTATCAGAAAAAAATAAAACAAGAATTTTTTTTCAAAATGTTTAAAATTAGAGTTTTGGACTTATTTTTTTACATTTCAAAGAAATGTTGTCTTTTGTTACACAGAGTAAAGTACTGTTGAGAGCCGGTACTGGACCGGTTCAGATGTGGCCGGTACCCAACCCTAGTGCTGGTGTTGTTTCCGCTCGATCATATGTTGTTTATTGAATAATTTCTTACGGGACAAATTTCTTTCTCTCCGTGCTGAAGATGAAGCGAGGCACGTCGAAGGCTCCGATGATGTTGAAGACGTTGTCTCTGTGAGTAAAGCAGGTGAACGTCAGAGACAGAAGATCTAACGATGCGTGTCAGTTCAGATGTTAACGAGATGCTCACATGGTTTCATCACACGACTGACTGCAGTCCTGGACCGCCGCCTCGGCCACCGACAGCTCTACCATACTGGACCCCACTGAGACACAGAGCATCATCATCATCATCAATCATCATTATATCACCATCATCACACTCATCCTCATTATCATCATCACCATCACACTCATCCTCATTATCATCATCACCATCACACTCATCCTCATTATCATCATCATCATTATCATCATCATACTCACACTCATCCTCACCATCACACTCATCCTCACCATCATCATCATACTCATCCTCACCGTCATCATCCTCACCATCACACTCATCCTCATCACCATCACACTCATCCTCACCATCATCATCACCGTCATCCTCACCGTCACACTCATCCTCATCACCATCCTCACCATCATACTCATCCTCATCACCATCCTCACCATCATCAATCACCACCATCATACTCATCCTCATCACCATCCTCACCATCACACTCATCCTCATCACCATCATCATCCTCACCATCACACTCATCCTCACCATCACCACCGTCACACTCATCCTCATCACCATCATCATCCTCACCATCACACTCATCCTCACCATCATACTCATCCTCACCGTCACACTCATCACCATCATCCTCACCATCATCATCATCCTCACCATCATCAATCACCACCATCATACTCATTCTCACCATCACCAATCAGCGGAACAATTAGAGGGATGTACGTCTAAAAACGTACTGAGGTGCTGAGTTAATGTTTTATAACGCTAATAATTAAACGTGAGGTCTTTGTAGCATTAAAACATCCTGCAAGTTTCATAGCTTCATTACAAACAAAGCATTTACTTAATCAAGCTCCAGAAACGAGCTAATAGGACACGGTGATGTAATTTGCATAAACTCCGCCTCCTCGACACAGGCCCCGCCCACTGGTTTTCAGACATCTACGTTTCTTTCCAAGAAACCAAAGACAACAATTCAGCTTAATTTTTCATCCAAGGGTATAAAATGAATAAACAGATCGAATATTCGATTTCTGCACGTGGGCGGGAATTAAACGCCCCTTTCTTCTGATTGGTCAGAATTCCGGTTTTATTTTTGTAAAGTATTAATTATGAGAAAATGTTTGAATAAAATATTAAACGATCAATAGCAGAAGTTACTGTTATTATGTATTGATAGTTTAACTAAAATAATTCATCAACTGATGAGAAAAATGCCTATTATTCTGCCTCGCGGAACTGCGGAAGAACTGATGACGACACGGTTTGATCTTCGGCTGACCAATCAGAAGAGAGGGCCGTTTAATTCCCGCCCACATGTAGAAATCGAATATTCAATCTTTTTATAAATTTTTCTACCCTTTGATGAAAAATTAAGATTAATTTTGTATTTTTGTTTCTTGAATTACTTTTTTTTAAAGGAGCGGTTTTCTAATTTTTCTACTTTAAATATTAAAACAAAAAGC
>CM050428.1:28391819-28399319 GCA_027564155.1 Gymnocypris eckloni scoliostomus
CACAGTGCGACCTCTCTCTCGCGCGCACAGTGCGACCTCTCTCGCGCGCACAGTGCGACCTCTCTCTCAGCCACGCACAGTGCGACTCTCTCTCCACAGTGCAGTAGCGATCTCTCTCTCGCGTACAGTACGATCTCTCTCGCAGTGCACAGTCGACTCTCTCTCGCGTGCAGTGCAGCATCCTCTCTCGCAGCATAGTCGATCTCTCGCTCGGCACAGTGCGATCTCTCTCTCGCGCGTACAGTGCGATCTCTCTCTCGCTGCATAGCACGACTCTCTCGTACAGTATGATCTCTCTCTCGTACAGTATGATCTCTCTCTCGTACAGTATGATCTCTCATGTGTCTAATCTGTGCTGTATTGTTCTGCAGGGCCACTGTAACGACGCGCTCGTGTTCCAGACGCAGCCGCAGCCGCTGACCCGGTGAGAATCACTGATTATAGAAACCATGCGCTGACGAACACTAACCCCATTCCTCCCGCAGACTGTGCCAAGACTTCATCTCCAGCCGCGCCAGCAGCTTTCAGCACCAGATCCCCGGCTTACCTCCAAAACTGAGACGCGCGGTGCAGAACAGAACCGCTTTCTTCAGCCGTGGAGTAATCGTTTCATCATAACAGACCTTGAGAAGCGCTTATAGAGCTTCAGACGTATGCAGATGATACAGCGGGTTATACTTATGATGATTACTCTTAATGAGGGAATGGACTTTCAATCAAGAACGCTGACGAGCGTTGTGCAGATATTGTAGTTAACAGAGAGGTGATAAATATTGTTGTTCATTTTTAATATTTGGGTATGATTATGGATTCTAACTTAAATTAAAAAAGTAATATTAAATCACTAATTACCTGCGACTCCCTCGTTTATCTTACCGTCTCCTAACTGTGTTAAAACATTATATATTATTTATAAACAAGCCAAGGAGTTATCATCACTGCAGTATTATTAAAAATGATATTTTGCGGATGTGTACAGTATTTAGTGACCGTGCACGATGTGTGAGGTTCTGTAAGGACCATCAGGCACACTACAGGACTACTATCTGTCAGAGAGATGAGGTTCTGTAAGGACCATCAGGCACACTACAGGACTACTATCGGTCAGAGAGATGAGGTTCTGTAAGGACCATCAGGCACACTACAGGACTACTATCTGTCAGAGAGATGAGGTTCTGTAAGGACCATCAGGCACACTACAGGACTACTATCTGTCAGAGAGATGTTTGTGGACAGCTTTCTCAGAACGATCGGGTTTAATACCGCTGTATTACTTCTGTTTCAGTTTATATAACTAATTATTACTATGTGTACGTATGGTGTTGTGTGTTTGAACGTGTTATGATTTTAGGATTACTGATACACTACTGCCGTATGATTTATTTTAATTTGAGTTAAATTATGTATCAATTTATTATGTCTTTATATGCATTTAATTGGAGTTATTTTAGTAACGTTACTTCAACATACTACATGGAAATATATATATATGTGTGTGTTTTGGCTTAGTGTCATGTTAGAGTCGTCATTATACTCTTACCTTTTGTTTTTTAATATTTTTAGCTCTATTTTTTAGTTTTCATTTAAATTAGTTAGTTTTGAAATGTTGCATGCGTGTGTCATTTATTTAATTTCTTTATGATCTTAAATGTGTATTTATAGTGTTAACGTGTAGTTTTAGTTACTTTGTCTTATTGGATAAAAGCTAAATGACTGAAAGTAAGTAAAGGAGAGAGTACTACATTTAGTATTTTTAAAACAATCAAATATGTGATTATTGATTAGATTTTAAATTCAATGGAGTATGATGTGATATTGTATTGTTTATGATTGAATATTGTAACATCCTGCCCAGGGACTGCAAATGCAAATGAGCTTTATAGCTAATAACTTAACACTTTTGTTGTGTATTGTACCGGTATAAATAAATAAATAAATAAACCGTAAACTGATGAGATCGGCGCGCTCACGTGAAGAGCGCCTCGACGGCGTGCGCGCGCTCTGTTGCAGGTTTTTATGGTTACCGAGGCGCGTGCGCGCTCTGTTGTTGTTGTAGGTTTCTATGGTAACCGAGTCCGCGTTACTAACGCAGCTTCAGTCGCATACAGTTCAGTAACACAGTAAAGTAATAGTAAACCACAGTCGGTTATTCACGATGGAGTTCGGCGGCAAACTGGAAGAACTGAACCTGACGCGTGATGAAATGAGTCGACTCGGAGACGCGCTGAAAGACCAGCAGTTCCGCGAGCTACTGCGCGAGTACACCGAGGAGATCTCGAGCCCCGAGAACCGGAGAATATACGAGGAAGAGATCGCGCGGCTGGAGGAGCAGAGAGGAGTCAGCGCGCGCTTCCTCCACCCCGAGCCGCATCACGTGCTGAAGACTCGCGGCGCGCGCGGGAAACTCTTCATCAACATCTGCTCCGATCCGCTGATCGATAAACCCTCGAGCGAAGCGGCCAGAGACCGGGACGGAACACCGGGACACCGCTGGCGGATACCGTACAGCCTGACACCGGGCAGACCGGACCGGGACGCCGCCGGAAACAGCTGCGTGACTCATGACGTCATCTTCCACCCGGACGCGCTGCGGCTGGCGGGAAGCAGCGGGAGATTCATGAAGCTGCTCCACAGCACCGCCATCGGAGGAATAGAAGACTCGTTCCACGTGACGCTGGAGAAACACAACATAAAGCAGCTCCAGATGAAGTATAAAGGTGTTCCGCAGGCGGCGCTGATCCGCAGACCGGTACCGGGAGCCCAGCAGAACCGCTGTGAGGACCTGCTGTCGTTCCCGGGCCAGAGCCAGACAGAACCAGAACCGGGCCAGACAGAACCAGACCCGGGCCAGAGCCAGACAGAACCAGAACCGGGCCCAGAGGTGGGTAGAGTACCCCAACACTGTACTGTGCTCAAGTATGTACTTATAGAAATATGTACTCCAGTAATAGTCTGATAATTAGTACTTCAGTAAGAGTAAAAAAGTATTGTAACCTAATCAAGTAGTTCGTTACTAGCAGTGTTTGGGAGTAACTAGCTACATGTAATGGAATTACGTAATTTAATTACTAAATAAAAGTAACTGTAATCAGTTACTGAGATTAAATTACAGTTACTTATGAAAATGTTAAGATTATTAGGGGGTTACATCTGATTTTTATTTTCACACATACAGATTTAACTGATTTCTTTCATAAATTGCAGTTTTATGAGTGCTCTAAACGAATCATTCGAACTGATTCACGAACAGATTCACTGGTTTGCACAGAATCGACTCAAACGAATGAATCATTCGTGAACGAGCATCGTTCGTTGCCCGGAGAAAAGTAGACGCGCTTTAGGAATAAATAGAAGCAGTTTTAACTTGTATTCATTCAGATAAAGTAACGAGAAGAGCGTCGCCCGCAGTAACGAAGTAGTACCGTTTCTTTCTCTAAAAATGTACTCGAGTAAAAATACCCATCTTTAAATATACTCTAAAAGTATTAGTTACCCAAAAAATGTACTCTAATTTAACGAAGTAAATGTAACCGTTACTAACGCACCTCTTCCCGGTCCAGACTCAACCAGAACCAGACCAGATCCAGACAGAACCAGACTCCAGATCAGCATCCCATCAGCCCACAGCACCGCAGTACAGCGTGAAGTACCGCTCCGTGGTGGATCTGCAGGACTACAGGTGCTCCAGAGACTCGGGGCCCGGGGCCCGGCCCACAGAGATCATCATCACCATTGACTTACCTCTGCTGGGGTCCGCTGGAGACGCCGAGCTCAGCGTGAAGCAGCGCCGGCTCGTCCTGGAGTCTCAGAACCCGGCGTACAAACTGGATCTTCCGCTCTCGTACCCCGTGGATGAAGACAAAGGACACGCCAAGTTCAACAGAACCAAGAGACAGCTGACGGTCTCTCTCTGTGTTCGGCCGGCGAGCAGCCAAGCAGAACCAGAACCTAAAGAAGATGATCCTGAGCCCAAATCAGACTGCAGTACATTAACCCACTCAGCAGAACTCCAGCCTTCAGCATCAGAACCTCAGCGACAGAACCACAGACACTCAGCGATCCAGCAGTGAACCGGACCGAACCGCAGACGCTCAGCGATCCAGCACCGAACCGGACAGAACCGCAGACGCTCAGCGATCCAGCAGTGAACCGGACAGAACCGCAGACGCTCAGCGATCCAGCACTGAACCGGACAGAACCGCAGAAGCTCAGCGATCCAGCACCAAACCCGACCGGACCGCAGACGCTCAGCGATCCAGCAGTGAACCGGACCGAACCACAGACGCTCAGCGATCCGGCAGTGAACCGGACAGAACCACAGACGCTCAGCGATCCAGCACCAAACCCGACCGACCGCAGACGCTCAGCGATCCGGCAGTGAACCGGACAGAACCACAGACGCTCAGCGATCCAGCAGGGAACCGGACAGAACCACAGACGCTCAGCGATCCGGCAGTGAACCGGACAGAACCGCAGACGCTCAGCAATCCAGCCGTGAACCGGACAGAACCGCAGACGCTCAGCGATCCAGCACCAAACCCGACCGAACCGCAGACGGTCAGCAATCCAGCCGTGAACCGGACAGAACCGCAGACGCTCAGCGATCCGGCAGTGAACCGGACAGAACCACAGACGCTCAGCGATCCGGCAGTGAACCGGACAGAACCGCAGACGCTCAGTGATCCAGCCGTGAACCGGACAGAACCGCAGGGCGCTCAGCGATCCAGCACCAAACCCGACCGAACCGCAGACGGTCAGCAATCCAGCCGTGAACCGGACAGAACCGCAGACGCTCAGCAATCCAGCCGTGAACCGGACAGAACCGCAGACGCTCAGTGATCCGGCACGGAACCGGACAGAACCGCAGACGCTCAGCGATCCAGCACCGAACCGGACAGAACCGCAGACGCTCAGCGATCCAGCACCGAACCGGACAGAACCACAGACGCTCAGCGATCCAGCAGTGAACCGGACTGAACCGCAGACGCTCAGCGATCCGGCAGTGAACCGGACTGAACCGCAGACGCTCAGTGATCCAGCCCGAACCGGACAGAACCGGATCATCAGATCTGCGCTGTGGAAACGGACGACCGTGCATCAAACACAGTACGTGTGCTTCTACACACAGAGCATATAAAAGATCTACACACTGTTCAGGTTTCTGTTCAGTAAATAAGACCAAGATTAATCACCTTTACTGTAAACCATAACTGTACAACTTAATTAAAAACAAACTGAAGTCTTTTAGGAAAGAGATAATGCGGGTGCATAAGTATGCATAACTAAAGCTGTGCCGTGTTCAGAATAAAGCGATCACGACTCAGATCATAACTCTGGTTAAACCCAAATAAAGCTCAGCGGTTCTACAGATCTAACATCAGACGGATCTCATGTGGAACACTATCAGTACAAATAATCCCCAAGGCATCCGATATACCATAATACACCGTCATCATCATCAGGTGGAGAGAATATGATATTACCAAGAGCACAGCTATATTTATAATACACTGTCAAAATTATACATATTTCTGTTCATCATTAGATATTAAGATCATGAAGATATTTAGTATTTACTATCATAAACTTAATATTTGATTATTAATATGCATTGCTAAGAACAACTTTAAAGATGATTTTCTCAATATTTAGATTTTTTTGCACCAGATTTTCAAATATTGTCCAAACCATACATCAATGGAAATATTATTTATTCAGCTTTCAGACGATGCACAAATCTCAATTTCACAAAATGGACCCTTATGACTGGTTTTGTGCTCGAACACATTTAATAAGATCATATATATACACCACAGTCTCACAATGTGTCTGGGCCATACAAGCAAACACACATCAAATCTCCCAAGAAGCATGTAATTATTATTATTATAGTGAGGGAAATATTATGGTCCGAGTCTGACGGAACCAAGGTTGAACGGTTTGGCACAGAAACACATGCAGATCAACCAAAGAGTGCTTCACCTGAAGATTGACCCAGACATGAATCTGAATATCATAACCATAAACAATCTGACAGATATGGAGCGTTAAGAAGAGTGTCCGAGCGCTGTAATCAAATCAAAAGTGCTTCGGAGTATTCCTTTATGCTACCACATTATTAAAGCGTTGTATTTTTGCATCCCCCTTCCATAAAAGACTTCAGCTTGTTTTTAATGGGTTATGAATTACATTAAAGCTGGAAAAATATAAAAAATGTTGCATCACAGAAACCTGGCATTCTAACCGGTGGTGTGTATGTTAATTATATCCATATAATGCATCAGTTTGAATCCTCTCAGTGCAGTGCATGTGCCATACAGTAGATATTAGATATGATAATTCATAACCGTTTCTGTTTTCTGCACAAGTTCTCCAGCGCATCTAGAACCACAGCCAGCGGTGACGTGAGCGGCGCTCCGGAGACTGAGTCGCTGATGACCGATAATAACACGGCCATAAACCAGCAGCCGAAGACCAGGTGCTCCGTGTGCTTCCAGAACTCCCTGTGGTCCGATTTAGACTGACCCTAGCCGCTTGGGACCGGACGCTCCGTGTGCTTCCAGAACTCCCTGTGGTCCGATTTAGACTGACCCTAGCCGCTTGGGTCTTGTGTGCGAGCGTCTACTCGTTCTGAATGAAGGAACAGTACTTTAGATCTTAATTCTGAACATGTTCACACACAAGACAGAAATACCAGTCTTTGTTTTCATGCCTTGTTTTAGTTCAGAGACGCGAGGTTAATGTTCAAGTGTAGAGTTGATTGATTATTATAATAATTTCTTGTTGACGTGATATCATTAAATCATTTGGCAGCTCAAACTTCTGTTTAATTGACTTTTATTAAAACATATAATCTCGATAAACACACCAACACTGAGACAGAAGGTCAGCGAGGTCATCGGAGGTCAGCGAGGTCATCGGAGGTCAACGAACAAACACACTAACACTGAGACAGAAGGTCAGCGAGGTCATCGGAGGTCAACGAACAAACACACTAACACTGAGACAGAAGGTCAGCGAGGTCATCGGAGGTCAGCGAGGTCATCGGAGGTCAGCGGAGCTCAACGAACAAACACACTAACACTGAGACAGAAGGTCAGCGAGGTCAGCGAGGTCATCGGAGGTCAACGAACAAACACACTAACACTGAGACAGAAGGTCAGCGGAGGTCGCCGTCCATGAACCGGCAGTAACACAGGAGCGAGCAGAAGTGCTTCTGCACCGGAGCCTCGGTGCCGCCCATGTTGTCCACCAGCACCACGCTGTGAGAGACCAGGTGCAGGTTGATGCTGACGCACGTCTGGATGTAGGAGTCCACACAGACCCGGCCGCAGGCGCAGGCTTTGGAGAAGTCCAGCTGGTGACACAGGTGCAGCGGGACGGAGCGCGGGCCGCGCGGGATTCTGCGGAGAGCAGCGTTAGCAGCGGACACAGACCGCTCAGCTCAACATTAATCACTAGTTATAAATACAGCGATTACAGAACCGATTACTCTCTCCA
>CM050428.1:28404319-28411819 GCA_027564155.1 Gymnocypris eckloni scoliostomus
GCCGAGCTCGATGTCCGGTAGCTGTGGCACGTGTGTGGACGGTGTTCTCTATCTGTTCGGTGGACATCAGGCTCGAGGAAACACTAATCTGGTGAGTCTTCCTCCTGAAGCCGGGTCAGCGCTGAGCTTCAGAAAGACACAGGTGTTGTTTTGTGGTGTCTGCAGGTGTACCGTCTGCCGCTGAGAGCGTCTGCGCTCCGCTGGGAGAAGATGAGCGAGCTGACGGGCCTGGCGCCGACCTGCAAAGACAAGCTGGGCTGCTGGGTTTACAGAAACCAGTACGTCTTCCTCGATCTGCATCTGATTGGCCAGATCCCATGGCTTTCCTCCAGCTGTTTGTGGTCTGTTTCCGCAGGCTGGCGTATTTCGGGGGCTACGGCTATATAGCGCAGCCCGGGCACAGAGGAACATTTGCACTAGACGAGAACTCCTTCATGGTGAGTCCGTCTGCATCGGCCGGCCGTCACGCGTCACACGACTGTAACGAGAAACCGCTGCGATGTGTTTCAGGGCAACCACGCAGGACGAGGCTGGAACAATCACATCCACGTTCTGGATCTGGAGACGTCAGCGTGGAGCCAACCCGTCACAAAGGTGTTACACCTGCAGGTGTGATGTGTGTATCCACGCAATCCGGTTCTGACGCTGTGTGTGTGTGTGTGTGTGTGTCTGTCTGTGTGTGTGTGTGTGTGTGTGTGTGTGTCTCTGTCTGTGTGTGTTTCTGTGTGTGTTTCTGTGTGTCTCTGTGCGCGCGTGTGTGTGTGTGTGTCTGTGTCTCTGTGTGTGCAGGGAGACGCTCCGTCGCCTCGAGCCGCTCACGCCTGCGCCACCGTCGCTAACAGAGGTTACGTGTTCGGAGGACGGTACATGGTGCGTGTGAACGAGGAGCGCTAAACATACGTCTGAGCGTGATTTGTGCTGAAAGCTGAATGTTTTGCAGGACCAGCGGCTGAACGATCTGTTCTGCATCGACCTGGACTCGTGGGAATGGAGTGAGATGTACGTTCAGTGTTTAGAGCGTCGGTGCCTTTTCTCCGTGGGGGGGGTCGTCTGAAGCTTGTGTGTGTTTCAGGAGCGTTCCTCAGCACGGTCCGGCCGGCCGCTCCTGGCACTCCTTCACTCCGGTCTCGGCGGATCACATCTTTGTGTTCGGCGGCTTCACGACCGGCAGAGAAACACTGAGTGAGTGACCCGGACCGGACGCACCTCGTCACTCCAAACACACGCTTCATTAACGTGTCTTTCACAGGCGACGCCTGGCTGTACTGCGTCAGTACGAGCGAGTGGAGACCGCTCCAACACCAGCACACGGATCGACCCAGGTGCGTCCGACCTCTGACCTCTCGCTCGCTCTCTCTCTCTGTGATGCTGACGCTGATGTGTTCTCTGCAGACTGTGGCACACGGCGTGTTTGGGTCCTGATGGAGAAGTGTTTGTGTTCGGAGGATGCGCTAACGATCTTCTCTCTCAACAACAAGCTGTGAGCACAACATCTGCATGTTTTAAAGGACGAGTTTAGTGTCCAGATGTTCATGTCTTTCCTTCAGTCGCAAATAAATAAGGTTTTTGAGGAAAACACTGCAGGGTTATTCTCATATAATGGTGCTCGACGAAGCTTAAATATGCAGTTTCCATACACTGCAAGTATATTTTTGGGTCTGCTAGTATAAATATCGACAAATTCTGGAGTTAAGAAAAATAACAATGTCAATTGTCCCTAAATAAAATGTCAAAGTCTTGTTTTGGCTAACATTTAGTAATATTAATATCTCCCAATGAGGTAAGAAATATAATCATAATTCAAAATCTATCCAAGATAACTTTTATAACCACATTAGCAGATATTTTACATGTTTGATGCAAAAACTAACAATATTTTGTCCATTAAAACAAGTCAAGTAAATGCATCTTAATTACAGAGTTTGTAGATATCTACTTAATAGTAAAAAAGCAGAGGAATCTTGCTCATTTACTAAATTATATATATACTTTTAATCATAAATGCTGGTTTTGCACCAGCTCGACTTGACGTAGTGTTTACAGGTGATTATGTCGGATGTGTTTTGAACGTTCGATCCATCGAGCACCATCGCTACACCTCAAAAACCTGAAACGACTGAATACAAGAACGGTTATTAAATGATCCTTTAACGAAGGAAACCAATGCATTAAGAGTAATGTTCTCCACAGGCTCACAGCAACGAGTTACTGGTGTTCAGCGTTCAGCCCAAACCGCTGGTCAGGTGAGGTGTGTGCGTGTGTGTGTCTGTCTGGGTGTGTGTGCGTCTGTCTCTATCTGTGTGTGCGTGCTTCTGTCTGCGTGTGTGTGTGTGTCTCTGTGTGTGTGCGTGTCTGTCTGGGTGTGTGTGCGTCTGTCTCTATCTGTGTGTGCGTGCTTCTGTCTGCGTGTGTGTGTGTGTCTCTGTCTGGGTGTGTGTGTGTGTGCGTCTGTCTGGGTGTGTGTGTGCGTCTGTCTCTGTCTGTGTGTTCGTGCATCTGTGTGTGTCTGTGTGTGTCTCTGTCTGTCTGTGTGTGTGTGTGTCTCTGTGTGTCTGTCTGTGTGCGTGTGTCTGTCTCTGTCTGTGTGTGCGTGCATCTGTGTGTGTGTCTGTGTGTGTGCTGTGCTGTGTGTGTGTGTGTGCGTGTGTCTGTCTGCGTGTGTGTCTGTCTGTGTGCGTGTCTGTGTCTGTCTGGGTGTGTGTGTGTCTATCTGTCTCTGTCTGTGTGTGTGCGCGTGTCTGTATCTGTGTGCTTGTCTCTGTCTGTGTGTGTGTGCGTCTGTCTGTCTCTGTGCGTGTGTGTGTCTCTGTGCATGTCTGTGTGTGTCCAGGTTGTGTTTGGACGCGGCCGTCCGGCACCGGAAGCACCTGGAGCTCATGTGGGACGTTCTACCCAAAGCCCTGCTCGCTCGGCTCAGACAGAGAACCGCCGGAGACCGTCACACTCGGAGAAACCCGACGCTTTAATGACCGTCAGAAAACAAGGCATTGTCAGCTACAGCAAAGCTCTCTCTTTGTTACCAGTGTTACAATTAGTAACAATTTCCTAATTGTATCCGAACAATCAGCAGTTTTACAAACACATGTATGGAGCTTTTATCAAATAAAGTACTTCTCAAAGATACTCTTCTAACGCAGATTTGTACAGAAAGACAAAAGTTTGTGCACTCTTCTAGTATAACTATCGACCGATTCTGGGATTAAGATGCGTTTACTTGACCATTACAGATATTATGCCTTATTTTCGGTCAATAATAACCTAATTTTGTTATTTTTTGCTTCAAACGATCAAAAAATATCTGCTAATGGGGAAAGAAAAATAATCTTGATTCAAGATTTTTGATTATTTGAAGCAAAAACTAACAAATTTTTGATTTCTTTTTTCACAAGACAATTTTAATTGTCAAGTAATTGCATCTTAATTCCAGAATTGATAGATATTTATACTAGCAAACAATACTAACGAAGAAAAATATTTTTTTCAGGTTCATTTATGGAAACATTCACACTTATATTGCTATTTTAATTTATTAATTTGATAACCCAAAGCTTAAACTGTTTTCGGTTTATAACATAAATACTCAAAGCATTATGGGATGTCACTTCTTCTTCTTGGCTGCTAACAGGTTTGGCGCGGACACCTTGACTTTCCCCGGCATGTTTCTGGACAGATCCGTGTCCTGTAAAACAGTAGCGTTAGCCCCCACACACACACACACAGAGACAGAGGCACACACCCACACACAGGCGCACACACACACACACACACAGAGACAGAGGCACACACACACACACAGACAGAGGCGCACACACACACACACAGACACACACACACACACACACACACAGACACACACACACACGCACAGCTCTGATCCGAGTCACCAGACGTACCTTCACGCTCCTGAAGAGATCCTTCTCTCGAGCGCTGGCGTCTTTCCCGCGCATGAAGCTCAGCACGGCGGTGCGGGCCGCTGCGGTCACAGATCACGCTTAGCACTTACACACGCACTTATAACATGACATAAGAAGACAAGTGTTACCTTTCCCCTTCTTCTGTGCCCCTGGAGTTAACTTCACTTTGTACCTGGAGGCAGAACCGGTTGATGTTATGCTCCGAGAGCTGCTGTTATTAGTGGTTTATCATCTATTGTACGTACTTGTAGTTAGAGAGCGCCATGTACGGAGCACAAACCGGCACCGCGAACATCAAGACGTCGTCCGGATGAGGCACACCGGTCAACGAGTCCAGAATATTCTCACTGTCCTGAAAACATCCGTGCGTCAATAACAGACTGAATAGATATCATAACTACAGCTCGAGGCGCTGCTAATGGATCCAAACACACAGATTTCTTCACTCACCTCCGCAGCAGGATTGTCCAGCTCCTCCGTCTCCTGAAACACAAACACCGCTCTTTACTCACAGATCACACGTGTCATATTTCATCGGTCAGATATCATGAATCAGCGCGGTGACCTTCACGTCCGGATCTGGATCTCCTTCAGCAGCGTCTGCATCTTCGGTCTTCCAGACGGTGCTCTCCGCTTTGGGCTTCACGAACGCTTTCTGATGAGGCTGAGGTTTCTTTAGCGCTTCTTCTTTACTTTTTCCTTTCTTGCCCTTCTTTACTTTTTCCTCTTTAGTGGATCCTGCGGACTGTTTTCAGTATGTGTGAATGACAGACGCGTAACAAGAGACCGAAGGAGTCTGGAGATCTCCGTACAGCATGTGTTCATCAACTCCTGACCCAACACTGACCATGATAATAACGTGACTAATACTGACCCCTAATATCTTCATCATCAGCTCCTGACCCAACACTGACCATGATAATAACGTGACTAATACTGACCCCTAATATCTTCATCATCAACTCCTGACCCAACACTGACCATGATAATAACGTGACTAATACTGACCCCTAATATCTTCATCATCAGCTCCTGACCCAACACTGACCATGATAATAACGTGACTAATACTGACCCCTAATATCTTCATCATCAACTCCTGACCCAACACTGACCATGATAATAACGTGACTAATACTGACCCCTAATATCTTCATCATCAACTCCTGACCCAACACTGACCATGATAATAACGTGACTAATACTGACCCCTAATATCTTCATCATCAACTCCTGACCCAACACTGACCATGATAATAACGTGACTAATACTGACCCCTAATCTTCATCATCAACTCCTGACCCAACACTGACCATGATAATAACGTGACTAATACTGACCCCTAATATCTTCATCATCAGCTCCTGACCCAACACTGACCATGATAATAACATGACTAATACTGACCCCTAATATCTTCATCATCAGCTCCTGACCCAACACTGACCATGATAATAACGTGACTAATACTGACCCCTAATATCTTCATCATCAGCCTGACCCAACACTGACCATGATAATAACGTGACTAATACTGACCCCTAATATCTTCATCATCAACTCCTGACCATGATAATAACGTGACTAATACTGACCCCTAATATCTTCATCATCAACTCCTGACCCAACACTGACCATGATAATAACGTGACTAATACTGACCCCTAATATCTTCATCATCAACTCCTGACCCAACACTGACCATGATAATAACGTGACTAATACTGACCCCTAATATCTTCATCATCAGCTCCTGACCCAACACTGACCATGATAATAACGTGACTAATACTGACCCCTAATATCTTCATCATCAGCTCCTGACCCAACACTGACCATGATAATAACATGACTAATACTGACCCCTAATATCTTCATCATCAGCTCCTGACCCAACACTGACCATGATAATAACATGACTAATACTGACCCCTAATATCTTCATCATCAACTCCTGACCCAACACTGACCATGATAATAACGTGACTAATACTGACTGACCCTAATATCTTCATCATCAGCTCCTGACCCAACACTGACCATGATAATAACGTGACTAATACTGACCCCTAATATCTTCATCATCAGCTCCTGACCCAACACTGACCATGATAATAACGTGTAATACTGACCCTAATATCTTCATCATCAGCTCCTGACCCAACACTGACCATGATAATAACGTGACTAATACTGACCCTACTAATATCTTCATCATCAGCTCCTGACCCAACACTGACCATGATAATAACGTGACTAATACTGACCCCTAATATCTTCATCATCAACTCCTGACCCAACACTGACCATGATAATAACATGACTAATACTGACCCCTAATATCTTCATCATCAGCTCCTGACCCAACACTGACCATGATAATAACATGACTAATACTGACCCCTAATATCTTCATCATCAGCTCCTGACCCAACACTGACCATGATAATAACTGACTAATACTGACCCCTAATATCTTCATCATCAGCTCCTGACCCAACACTGACCATGATAATAACGTGACTAATACTGACCCCTAATATCTTCATCATCAGCTCCTGACCCAACACTGACCATGATAATAACATGACTAATACTGACCCCTAATATCTTCATCATCAACTCCTGACCCAACACTGACCATGATAATAACGTGACTAATACTGACCCTAATATCTTCATCATCAACTCCTGACCCAACACTGACCATGATAATAACGTGACTAATACTGACCCTAATATCTTCATCATCAACTCCTGACCCAACACTGACCATGATAATAACGTGACTAATACTGACCCCTAATATCTTCATCATCAACTCCTGACCCAACACTGACCATGATAATAACGTGACTAATACTGACCCCTAATATCTTCATCATCAACTCCTGACCCAACACTGACCATGATAATAACGTGACTAATACTGACCCCTAATATCTTCATCATCAACTCCTGACCCAACACTGACCATGATAATAACGTGACTAATACTGACCCCTAATATCTTCATCATCAACTCCTGACCCAACACTGACCATGATAATAACGTGACTAATACTGACCCCTAATATCTTCATCATCAGCTCCTGACCCAACACTGACCATGATAATAACGTGACTAATACTGACCCCTAATATCTTCATCATCAGCTCCTGACCCAACACTGACCATGATAATAACGTGACTAATACTGACCCCTAATATCTTCATCATCAGCTCCTGACCCAACACTGACCATGATAATAACGTGACTAATACTGACCCCTAATATCTTCATCATCAACTCCTGACCCAACACTGACCATGATAATAACGTGACTAATACTGACCCCTAATATCTTCATCATCAGCTCCTGACCCAACACTGACCATGATAATAACGTGACTAATACTGACCCCTAATATCTTCATCATCAACTCCTGACCCAACACTGACCATGATAATAACGTGACTAATACTGACCCCTAATATCTTCATCATCAGCTCCTGACCCAACACTGACCATGATAATAACGTGACTAATACTGACCCCTAATATCTTCATCATCAGCTCCTGACCCAACACTGACCATGATAA
>CM050428.1:28416819-28421819 GCA_027564155.1 Gymnocypris eckloni scoliostomus
GATTCTGGATCAGTTTTCACTAGGGGTCGACCGATTATCGGCGCCGATATTAAGCACTTTACCGATTATCGATATCGGCCATTTTAAAAACAGATTTGCCGATAATTTTTTTTTCTTTTTTTTTATGCAAACAAACATACTATTTACAGGTGACATTATTTATTGGTGAATAAATAATACAGGTGAAATTATTTAATGTTTAAATGCACTATTTGGCTCAGAGCTCAACACTCTGTGAGAGTGAGGCGATCTCTCAATCTCTGAGAGCAATCTCCGCCCACCGCTCATCTGATATGATCACGAGTCCGACCAATCAACGCGGAAAACGCTCCGGTTACTATGGTAACCTCGGTTCCCTGAAAGCGGGAACGAGACATCACGGAGATTACTCCGTTATGGGAAACTCCTTCCCTCCAACCTTTCCTGAAGACCTATTGGCTCACGCCAGTCAATGACTGGCCAATTGTCGCGAAGCATGCAAATATGACGAGCTCGAGAGGCAGTATAAATGCAGCGCCCGCGACAATACGTCAGAATCTGAACTGAACGCCGCTTGGCTGAACTAGCAGCGATCACGGCGATCACCGTGATGTCTCGTTCCGCTTTCAGGGAACCGAGGTTACCATAGTAACCGGAGCCCCTTCAAGCTGTCACGAGACATCACGGAGATTACTCCGTTATGGGAACGTTATTCAATCCCGCCGAGAGAGGCTACAGCCTGAACCAGTTACACAGCCAAGCATTCCCACCAATAACAGAGCTCAAGGGCGGGCTCACAGCTGATAGATGGAGATAAGCCAATGAGCCTACACCTCAGGTATACAAAATTTGCATATCTGGCAAGTGACTACATGGGCTGCGCTGAGAGCAGGGCAGAACACATCCAGCCATAGCAGTATTATAAGAGCTATACAGAATTAACTGTGTTTGAGCAGCATACCATAACATGACCATGTCCGCTGCACTGAACTCAGGGCCGACAACAACACCTCATAAGGGCTGTAATGTACTGTACAAGCAGCACCTCCCACAAAGGTAACTTAGCAACATGAATTAGTTACTCACCGACCGCTCTTGGGAGGCTAAGGACTGAACGTCCAGCTTGTAAAACCTGGCGAAGATATTCTGCGAAGACCACCGGCTGGCAAGCAATATCTTGAATACACATACATCTCAACCACGCTAGGTGGAACGATAGCCCTCAATGCACAGAGGAATTTCCAAACCTTGGGTTGTATATGCCTCCTTGATAGCGTCCCACAATCCATTGTGACAGACTCAGCTTCGATACGGCTCGGCCGTCAGACACCCACCATAGCATCCAGAAACTGGATCGATTGCGAAAACTGCTTGAACGGTCAATGTAAAATCTCAAAACACTGACGGGCAAACTGCAGTCTGGGCGTCCGCACTCTGTGAGGCGATGATTTAGTAGCAAAGGCTGACGGCGAACCGCCTCCGTCCTTTCGAAGGGGTAGACAGTGATTTAGGCACGTATTCACCGGAGTGACACTGCAGTCCCGGGACCGAATCGAATGCAGTCGCTGTCCACAGAAAAGCGTGTAATGCTCTATGCGCTTAGCGAAGCAAAGGCTTAGAAGGACTGTAGTTTTAAGGAATAGTTCCTTCAACCTACGGATGTTAAAAGCCCAATGGCTGCAATGAGAGTTTACCCCACTTCCTGGTCCCAGAGCGGAAAGAAAGTGGACATGGGGATGTAGTCTTTTACCGAGCGATTGCCCGCTCTGCGAGAGAACGGACGCAATGGCAGCGACATAAACTTCAGTGTCGATGGTAACGATCCACTATCCAGTCTGTGCAGCGGAAACTCAGAACATACGGTGCAAGTAGTCAGGTCGATATGAGCCGGACTCCTTCACAAACACTCCCATTTGAAGCATACAAACGTTTTGTACAGGGTTTTCGGCTCCCATGAGCGTGCGAGACTGTAAGGCGCCCTCTCTGATACCCTGAAGCGATCACACATGATGGCTCTATAGTTTCAGGTTCGACCTGGGATAGCATATATTTCCTGCCGGGAACGGCAAGGCGGTGCCTCCAGCAGTTCCACAAGTCTGGGAACCCAGGCTGGATTCAGGGCGATGAGTATCCCTGATGCTCGCTCCACCCTGATCTCTCATAACACCAGCGGTAACATTCCTTGATCGGAGGAAATGCATACGGGCTAGCTGCTGGTCAGCGGGGAGTGAAGAACAACAGGCAATGCGTGTTCTCGCTCTGGCGAACAGATCCACCTCCGCTCTCCCTTAAAGATTTATGTATGAAACCACAGACGTGCTGTCGGTGCGAATCAGTACATTTTGCTGGTCCAGCTGTGGCTGAAAATCCTTTAGAGCTAAGAAGACTGCTTCCAGCTCCAGGCGATTTAAGTGCCACTGGCTCTGAGGTTCCAGCTACAGTCCCAAGCTGGCATTCCTCGCACACTACTCCCCAGCCGCTGTAATACCCTCAACTGAACAGAGCTGCCCTGCCTGAAAGGCGCAGGGAAGACAATTGGCCGCTCGATCTCGCGAGAGGCTGGATTCATCTCCACGCGATCTCACGAGAGGCAGGCTCTCATCCCACGCGATCTCACGAGAGGCAGGGTCTCATCCCCACGCGATCTCGCGAGAGCGGGTTCTCATAGCTTAGGGACTCTAAGTGAATAAACAGAGAGTCTATGTGGCTGATAAGCGATCCAGGGACCGAGCTAAAATCAGCCAATCGTCCAGATAGTTGAGGATGCGCCCGCTCGATCTAAATGGGAAGTGCTGCATTGATGCACTTTGAAAGTGCGTGGGGCCGGAGCAGCCCGGACGGGGAACAGAGTATTGGAACGCTGTGCTTCTCCTGACAGTTGACAGCTATTCAGAAAAACCGCCTGAGTATGCGGTGCTATCCGAATGTAAAAGTACGCGTCCTTTAAATCCACGGACGCAAACCAGTCCCCGGCGGTCGCGCCAGGATCTGCTTAGCGTTAGCATCCTGAACGGACGCTTTCCAAGCGCTCTGTTGATGGGTCCGAGATCTAGAATCGGGCAGAGTCTACCTCTCTAGGCACCCCAAACAGCGGCTGGACAAAACAGCCGTCCCGCCTGTTCGCTGAAAATTGCTCTATTGCTCCTTCCCGAGCAATTGTATAGCTCTTGTTAGGATAAGGGCATTTCGAGTCAGTGTTAGAGACTACGCCACGCCATTGAAACGGGTGATCTGTGTCTGAATTGAAGGGTGTACCGCCTTATGCAGAGCAGCCAGCGTGAGATTCTTGGAATCGCTTCTCACGCCATGAACTGACACAGCGGCTACAGCGGCTGGCAGCTATAACCCGTGTGGGCAGTGGGTCCGGTCGCTAAGGGAGGGGCGGCGGTGGTGACTGAGCGAGGAGGAAGCTCCTCGCAAACGTATGCTTTAATGAACACACTGTCCCACACATTTTACAATTTTGAGACAGCTTGAGGGCTCCTGCACTGGTCGTGGTGCCTCTTCCCGGTCTCTTAACTTGTCAAAGAAGACCTCGATCCCGGGGTCTTCTACAACATAGCGGCTGTAATAACTACAGGCTGACTATGCTATACGACCTAGTTGAACACCACGTGAAGGGGCGTAAACAACTGGCGACTAGTCAGGCGAAACCTGGGAGGCTGATAGGATGCGCCCTTCAGGCATCAGGTGACTCCTCGCCTCGCAGTCTTCCACAATATAGCGGCTGTAATAACCACAGGCTGACTGCTATACGACCTAGTTGAACACCACGTGAAGGGGCGTAAACAACTGGCGTAATAGTCCGGCGAAATCTGGGAGGCTGATAGGATGCGCCCTTCAGGGCATCAGGTGATCTTCACAATCCTCTACAATAGCGGCTGTAATAACTACAGGCTGACTGCTATACGACCTAGTTGAACACCACGTGAAGGGGCGTAAACAACTGGCGTAATAGTCCAGCGAAATCTGGGAAGCTGATAGGATGCGCCTTCAGGGCATCAGGTGACTCCTCGCCTTCGCGCGCTTTTCGGCGCAGGGGTGTCATGTGACTCCTCACCTTCGCGCGCTTTTCGGCGCAGGGGTGTCATGTGACTCCTCACCTTCGCGCGCTTTCCGCGCAGGAGCATCAGATCCCATCGCCTTCGCGCGCTTTGTGAATTAGAAAAACATGTCCTCTACACACAAGGCGCCGCCGATGTTATCATGTGAATTATAAAAAGTTCACTACACACTGTAGCCGCTGACAAGGGGCTGTTACCATGTGAATTATAAATGTCCTCTACCCACTGTAGCCGCTAATAAGGGGCTATTATCATGTGAATGAGAGGTTGTCCCGATCACACGGTAGCCGCTAATGAGGGGCTATTATCATGTAATGAGAGGTTGTTCAACACACGGTAGCCGCTAATGAGGGGCTATTATCACGTGAATGTATTATCATGTGAATGAGAGGAGCGATTGTGCTTTGCAAACAGCAGAACGCCGCTCTGAGGCGGGGCTGCATGCTTACACAGTGGGTTCTTCCGCAGCATCTGCGGCGACGTGAGATCCCTTTGCTCCCGCATCTGCCCTCGGCTCTCCGCACCGCCATGGAAGGGGGGCGTGAGAAGCCGGGCTGATGTCCTGTCCTGCAGGTTCGACGGTGAGAGGAATGCGGACCTTTAGTCTGCATGAGCTCATCACCTGAGTCCCGAAGGTCCACCGCTGATCAGAGGGCAGACGGACTACCTTAAGAAATGTCATACTCACCTGAACGCTGCAGAGGAGCAGCCATGAGGCCTGCCCTCGAATGAGCGAACCTTAACCGTGAGTTGTAACATTTTAAGCCATAACCTAGGTTCAGCAAGGTGAAGAAAAGATTCTGACGATTGTCGCGGCGCTGCATTTATACTGCCTCTCGAGCTCGTCATATTTGCATGCTTCGACAATTGGCCAGTCATTGACTGGCGTGAGCCAATAGGTCTTCAGGAAAGGTTGGAGGAAGGAGTTTCCCATAACGGAGTAATCTCCGTGATGTC
>CM050428.1:28436819-28446819 GCA_027564155.1 Gymnocypris eckloni scoliostomus
TGAACATAAACGTGTCCCTGGAGCACAGACGCAGTCATAAGCAGCACAGCTATATTTGTAGTAATAGACAACAATAAATTTTTTATTAAAAAAGCAGATAAAATTTGAATTAGCATTATAATAGAGTGCGCTAGAGTTAGAGGTTTAGGTCCAAAAAGAGGACATGTCAAGACAAGTGGTTTAAAAAGGTGTTTTTTTACACTAACATTGAGAAACTTTAACCAAAGTTAGACTTTTCTTTAAGACCCTAAAGAATCATATCAACTTGTGGAAAATGGCATCCGATGACCCCTTTAAAAATGCCAAATAAAATTATTAATAAGGCACTAATCATGGTTTTTGAGGAAGAAAAATTCAGAAAATTCCCACCAATAATCCAGTCTGTGACGTCAGGGAACGAGCTGAAGCTGAACGAACACATTCCATAAGACACTTATCACATAAACACACAACATTAACATCACTGCAGAAGCGTTTGCACCAGTGACCAGTGAACTAGAGTACATACATTGACATTGTGAATGCACTCGGTGAGCAAAAACAGACAATGATGAAGGAAAACATCAAGAATGCTCAATATTGTGCTTCTTTAGAATATTACTTCAGGAGAGCATTTTTGTTCTTAACTTCAATGAATACATAAAACATTTAAATAACATTATTCAGTTTCAGGACTTTGTCGTCATCTAATGAACATGTTAAACATTGTTTTCCCAGGTTAGAAATCCGCTTTTGACATTATCTCTGTATTTACTAACTCAGCACTTGAACCGTCTTTCATACATTAGTACACTCAGTGTACTACACATACATTTATAAATAGAGATAGTATGTTAAAAGTGCATTTTAGTTCATATTCACGGTGTCCCAAAATAGCACAGTTGAGTACACTTTATCTTACTAAAGAATCATTTTCAGTGTATGAAGTACAAAATAGAGCACTTTAAGTACATTACAGAAGTGCACTTTTCTAAAACCTGGGTTGTCTTTCATTAAATGCAGTTTGACAGAGAAAGCAGTACATAAAGAGTGATGAAATGTTTTAATTGACAGACACCATTCATTCAGTGTTCTGATTCTTATATTGCTCTCTGCAGCATCTCAAGCAAGCCGGCGACCCGCTCAACCGACGAAACGCCACACATTTCCCTCTGGAGCTACCAAAACTCAACGTGGTGATCCCGACTCCAAAAGTCCCTTACCCAGTGTCCAGCTTCCCCGCACTGACCATCTCGCACCGCGGCTCTCTGCCTGCCATCTCCAAAAAGTGCCACTCGCGTCTGACCAAAGTAATCCCACCCCTACACCAGTGCTTTCATCTGATCTAGAGCGTGCTGTCTGTAACCTGTCCTCTCAATCTCTTCTCTTCTGAAAAGCCCAAAGAAGACCCCCGCCATTTCAAGAGCTACTTAATGCCTCCACTGGAGCCCAACCCAGACAAGTACTGATGAGTACCGATGAGTACCGATGAGTACTGACAAGTACTGAAGACTACTGACAAGTACTGAAGACTACTGACTAGTACTGATGACTGACCAGCGACTGATGACTACTGGTGACTACTAGTACTGATGTACTACTGACTAGTACTGATGTCTACTGAAGACTACTGACGAGTACTGGTGACTACTGACTAGTACTGATGACTACTGACAAGTACTGATGTCTACTGAAGACTACTGATGACTACTGAAGACTACTGACTAGTACTGATGACTGACTAGTACTGATGACTACTGACAGTACTAATGACTGACTGAGTACTGATGAGTACTGATGACTACTGACTAGTACTGATGACTACTGACGAGTACTGAAGACTACTGACGAGTACTGAAGACTACTGATGAGTACTAATGACTACTGACGAGTACTGAAGACTACTGATGAGTACTGAAGACTACTGACTGAATACTACTGATGATTACTGAAGACTACTGACGAGTACTGATTACTACTGATGTGTACTAATGACTACTGACGAGTACTGAAGACTACTGACGAGTACGATGACACTGAAGCACATCTGATTTCTTTGATTGTTGAAAGCAGACTCTATAAAAATAGATGTAACAAATGTAGAATGAGAGTCTGCTGCTTTTCATAATTTAACCCAAACCAGACAAACGAATCTTTCCAGACGATCTCCCGGCAGAGACAGCAAGTGCCATTCGTTCCTGGTGTTATTACACATTTTATATTTGCAGACGTTTCATGATTATTATAAACAGGGTCGCTGGTTTGCTATTATTGGGAGACACTGTGACTTTCCACAAGTGGACTTTTTGGTCTTCAATAAAGGGGTTTTACTTTACACTCGTTGCAGATTGCCATGTTATATTTGCATTATCTCTAACGGTAATCATCATTACTGTACACAGATGCACATTTAGCAGATCTGTAATCAACCGTTTGGTGATTTTACATTAATGCATTTTGGCATGAAATTTAGCACAAAATCTTCCTCTGCATTAGTTTTTCTGCACTTTTTTCCAATTATACATATAGCTTAAATAAAAACTAGTGCTGTCAAACAATTAACCGCATTCAAAATAAGTTCTTTACTTAATATATGAGTGTGACGCACGGTGTATATTTTCTATGTACATATAAAAACACAAACATGCATGTATATAAAAATATGCTGTTTGTGTGTGTCTTTATATACACAACACACACATATATATTATATAAACAAAAACGTTTATTTTGTATGCGATTAATCGTTTGACAGCACTAATAAAAACAAGGTGGTCAAATAAACAAATTCTCAAAGGTTATGATGTACAGTAGAACAAAAATCCCCCAAAACAAGTGTTATTCAGCATAAAAACCCAATAATAACAGCACTAGTTTGTGTTCTAGCTGGTTAAAGTCTAACTAGTACACAGATACACACGAGACCAAACATCCATGGACTGTTTTTTAATGAAGAACAAAATATGAAATGCAAAATGTTAACCACATGAATGAAAAACATGAGCACTTGCGCTTCCTCGTCCGTCCCGGTTAGTGTACGTTTCATCAACAATGATTGTTAATCACAAAAAAATGTATGTTAAACGTTTAATAGCGTCACACGGTGAGATTCTACCGCCGCTCTAGTGGCTTGTTTTAGTAGTACATAGAATAAATATGTTTTCTCTGCGTCTGCTAGACTTCATTCAGAAACCTCCTTTATCAAAATACATCTGGGGACTTTTGTACAAGAGACAGGAAAACAGAAACCTGCATATTTAAGATCATTTTTAATATAGGTCTATTTTTCTGCTTTATAAATGTCCTGTAATGATGACAAACGTCCACTAGAGTTACCGATCATTTGCCTCAATAAATCACTGAGTTACAATATTATACATATAATACAAAGCAGATTTTTATCTGAAAGCATATTAAAATAAATGCTCACATTTTTAAGCATAATTCTCCACAATATACCGAGTCCTCGCACACAAAAAATGTAAAGCCATTCTCTTCTAATAAACTATTAAGTGCAAACTAATTTCTTTAAAAAACTATGATTGCAGCTTATCAAGATATTAAAGCCAAGTGCATCAAGGCCTTCCCCAAACATCTTAAAGTAGTTACCAAAATAAACACTCAAAACTAAATTAAATCTGTGCAAAGTTTTCAACAACGGGGGTGGAGTCTGTTCATTATGCAAATAAAAGCATATTAAACAGATCTGGGATGGAAGCGGTTTGGTCTTTCTCGGCAAACTGAGTTCAAGCCGATGCTTTTCCACCCTGGATTACATGATTACAAGCTTGAGGGGAAATAAATCATACAGTGAGAGATGCATCTGAGAGTGAAAACGGCTAAACTCAAATAAATACTCAGAAGAAGTGATGCACAGATTCTGCACGGGCCTCCGGAGCGACAGAAAGAGGAAAAGCCCGGCGTGATGCACATCTCATAGCCTGGCTATACTACTGTTCCACTGGGAGAGCTGGCTTGGGTTTGGGATGACAACAACCCCTGGAAAAGAGAAGAAAAGACATGTGAACCAAGCCAAACATACAGATCACAGTCATTATCAAGCAGTTTGTTGGGAATGGAAAATATAAAACTAAAAAACACATTTTAAAAGTTATCACACATTGGGTATTAACATCTTCAAAAGTGGGTGGGTCAATATCATTGGTCTTCAAAAGTGGGTGGGTCCAATACATTGGTCTTCATTGGGTGGGTCCAATGTCATTGGTCTTCAAAAGTGGTCCAATATCATCAAAGTGGTGGGTCCAACAATATGTCTTCAAAGAAGTGGGTCCAATATCATTGGTCTTCAAAAGTGGGTGGGTCCAATAATTACTTGGACAAGTCATGGTGGGTCTTAATATCATTGTCTAAAACAGTGGGTTAAATATCATTGTCTTCAAAGTGACTTGTCATCATTGGTCTTCAAAGTGGGTGGGTCCAATATCATTCAAAAGTGGGTGGGTCCAATGTCATTGGGTTTCAGAAGTGGGTCCAATATCATTGGTCTTCGTGGGTCCAAAATTATCCAAGCAGATTGGGTGGGTCCAATGGAAAATATAATATCAATAGTGGGTGGGTCCAATATCATTGGTCTTCAAAAGTGGGTGGGTCCAATATCATTGGTCTTCAAAAGTGGGTGGGTCCAATATCATTGGTCTTCAAAAGTGGGTGGGTCCAATGTTATTGGTCTTCAAAAGTGGGTGGGTCCAATGTCATTGGTCTTCAATAGTGGGTGGGTCCAATATCATTGGTCTTCAAAAGTGGGTGGGTCCAATATCATTGGTCTTCAAAAGTGGGTGGGTCCAATGTCATTGGTCTTCAAAAGTGTGTGGGTCCAATATCATTGGTCTTCAAAAGTGGGTGGGTCCAATAGCATTGTCTTCAAAAGTGGGTGGGTCCAATATCATTGGGTTTCAGAAGTGGGTGGGTCCAATATCATTGGTCTTCAAAAGTGGGTGGGTCCAATATCATCGGTCTTCAAAAGTGGGTGGGTCCAATATCATCGGTCTTCAAAAGTGGGTGGGTCCAATAGCATTGTCTTCAAAAGTGGGTGGGTCCAATATCATTGGGTTTCAGAAGTGGGTGGGTCCAATAGCATTGGTCTTCAAAAGTGGGTGGGTCCAATAGCATTGGTCTTCAAAAGTGGGTGGGTCCAATAGCATTGGTCTTCAAAAGTGGGTGGTTCCAATATCATTGGTCTTCAATAGTGAGTGGGTCCAATATCATTGGTCTTCAATAGTGGGTGGGTCCAATATCATTGGTCTTCAAAAGAGGGTGGGTCCTGTCCCACCCACATACAATGTATCCGACGCACATGCTTTAACAGTGAATTTTTAAACATTTGTTTGGTACGACGTGAAGCGGAGCTGTTACAAATTCACTGTAAACCCACGGCTTCACGGGGATTATTGCTTTTCTAAAACGGTTATTCCATATACGTAGTAAGGTTTCACAAAATAAAAAAGCAAATAAGTGTACCCTGCTAAAAAGAAACAATTGAAGCCCAATAGAAACCATTACAGAAATTCCAATAGTTTCCATTAAAATACCATTATCTTTTCCCAGTAAAACTGTGTTTTGGGCATTTTTCCATCCCAGCAATATAATCCATCACATACCAGTAAACACCATTATAGATTCCATTAAAACCAATACAATTCCCATTGTAACCATTACATTTTCTATTGTTTTTCAGCAGGGTAATGATATAAATACAGTATTCTTCCACCAAACAATGTAGCTCCTCAGAAACAGTTGTGGTTGCAACAAAGAGGTTGCCGAGCAACACACAAAGTAAACAAAGGTGTGTGTTACTTTGTAATTTACAACGGCTTCGAACATGGCTCAGCCAATCAGAATCAAGCACCGGATCTATCCATTTTATAATGTTGTGAGAGAACTACAAACTCCATTTAAAATAGAAAGTCTTAATTTATCCAGAATCGTGCCGCTCTGTTCTACACACAAACCACTCTTTAATCGAGTCCGGTCTTCAGCTGCCGGCCGATTCTCCTTCACGTTGTTCAGCAGCGATTAAATGTTTTGCAAAAACAGACACTGAATACATTTTTTTAACCTCATTGGAACGGAAACTGGGAAATGATTGAAACAACTCCATTTACTAGCGGCACATCAACACACAGCGTTCACTGTGAAAACAAGCTCAACTCAAACTTCTCTCTGGAGCGGTTTAAACGGCGTCGTCTGGATCTAACGTTGACCAGTGGCTGGATACATTAACTGCTTAGACTAGTCTCTTAACTAGTCTAGTTCTCTTCAAGACTGGCCATAACTGTTCCATTGTTTGTTTATGCGACATCTCTTATACTTATGTCGCACGTACATCTGCACTTTGTGGTTTCACCGATGACTCATCTGAACGCTTCTGATTGGCCACTGCGTTCATAAACTCAACGGAATCGTGTGTGATTGGTTAGAACACGCAACACTGAAAAAACAAGATTCCCTAATATTACTTTAGTAGTATGATGATAGTAATAATGGTCTATCAGCACAACCCTAGCTCTCAGCGAACCTCGACCGACCGTGATAAATACGGAGAGTTTATCGCTAAACGAGGAGCTTCTTCTATAATCTGGATCTGGTTTGGTCAGTGCACAAAAAATCAGTCTGAGTCTTGAATAAATGTAGTACAGTAGCATGTGTATGAGCCTGTTATCATTTATTGACATTAATCTCCAAATGAACTTAACATCAGTCAAGTTTTTGTGATCAGATGTGGCTCATATTACAGAATAATAGTATTATATACAGCGATAAAGACTATGGCTATATTATAAATATACTTTATTCTTATAAAAATACCCAAGATTGCTTGAAGAACAGAGATAAAACATGTCGCAATTTGTCAAGTATCCTCCATTAAGATTTCTCTATCTGCGTTTTATTCAGCAATAAGGATACTTTTGTCCATATTAGGGATTTCCCGGAGCGCTACTTTTGCGATGCATGTGTGGAGTTTCTGCACAGCCCCCGGTGTCCGGTATGAATTACACAGTCATTACATTACGCATGTATGCTCACAACACACTATTTTTGTCTCTTGGTGGATGCATAAGATTCCCTGAATTATTGTCATTGATATCGTTATCACAATAAATACAAGAAATTATCAGGGATGTAACGATGAATCGATTCAAATCGGTTGAGATGCCAAATAAATAACGATACAGTTGGAGTAGAGTTTACATGACGGTATCTGTCTTTAGAAAAGATTACATGGTATTTTCTGTTCATCTTGCTTCTGAACGATGCATATTAAAGTAGCGTTTATAAGGGCATCTCTGCTTTGTTTACATTGGTAACCAAGGAAACACCATATCATTGCTGTTGATAAGCGCTTTGTTTACAGTGGTAACCAAGGAAAGCTGTATCATTGCTGTTGATAAGCACTTTGTTTACAGCGGTAACCAAGGAAACACTGTATCATTGCTGATGATAAGCACTTTGTTTACAGCGGTAACCAAGGAAACACTGCATCATTGCTGATGATAAGCACTTTGTTTACAGCGGTAACCAAGGTAACACTGTATCAATGCTGTTGATAAGCACTTTGTTTACAGCGGTAACCAAGGAAACACTATCATTGCTGTTGATAAGCGCTTTGTTTACAGCGGTAACCAAGGAAAAACTATCATTGCTGTTGATAAGCGCTTTGTTTACAGCGGTAACCAAGGAAAAACTATCATTGCTGTTGATAAGCGCTTTGTTTACAGCGGTAACCAAGGAAAAACTATCATTGCTGTTGATAAGCGCTTTGTTTACAGCGGTAACCAAGGAAACACTATCATTGCTGTTGATAAGCGCTTTGTTTACAGCGGTAACCAAGGATACGCTATTAATGCTTTTGATAAGTGCTTTGTTTACAGCGGTAACCAAGGAAACGCTGTATCATTGCTGTTGATAAGTGCTTTGTTTACAGCGGTAACCAAGGAAACACTATCATTGCTGTTGATAAGCACTTTGTTTACAGCGGTATCCAAGGAAATGTTATATCATTGCTGTTGATAATTTCTAAATGATAATCTAATTTAGATTAAACTGCTCGTGCTGCATGTTTGTTTGGATGAGGATTAAAATGCAGCGGTTGCCTCTAATATTAAATGGAAAGAGTGCAGACAAAGCCTTAGCTTGTTTATATGAAGAGATTTATTTGATTTGTGTAATTTTCTTATTTGATTTGGGGTTGGTTTTAACATTTCAATTCAGTTTTGTAGTCAACTTCACAAAAGAAACGTGCAGCAATAACCTGATAAAAGGACACCTTCTCAATGTCTTCAATCTCATTTTGTAAAAAAACAAATAAATCGTGAGATAATGGAATCGTTACATCCCTAGAAATGATGGAGATATATTTTAAACCCCATATCGCCCGTCCCAACTCACCACTTTGCCGGGTCTCGCCCACGTGCAAATAAATCCCTCCTGACACGCGGTGACTATACAGTCCTCTAGAAAGATGAGCACGGTGAGTCTCTCGTGCGCAATCTTTTTACAGATGAGCGGCTCGAGCAGCGGCACGTCCTCCATGCGCGGGCACAGCTGCGTGCCCAGAGTCTTGGCCGGGTCCGTTTTGGTTTTGGCCAGCAGGTTGAGGCGGCGCGGGTTGTCGGTTGCGCTCTTGCTGTTAGCGGCGGAGTGCGGGAGACTGTTGGAGCGCGGCAGCGGCGCGGGAGCGAGCTGGAGCCCTCGCTGCTGCTGGCGTTCATCACGTTCGTGTGCGTCCGCGTACGCGACAGCGGCAGGTGCGGGAACAGAATGTCCTCCGTTAGGTCCCACAGGCACAGCTGAGTGTCCTGCCCCACCGAGCCGAAGCGGTACGTCACGCTGACTGGCCGGCTGTCCGTGGAGTTGCGTTTGGACAGGCGAGACTGCGTGCTGTTGGCTCGCTCGCGTCCCGAGTGCATCTGGTCCTGGAAGTCCTCGTCGCTGCCGCTGAACTCCATGGGCTCGCTCTCCTCCACGCTAGTGGTGTAGTGGTCAAACGCCACCACGCTCACCCAGGACTTGTGTCCGTGTCCGCGGGCGATCACGCGGCAGTCTGTGAAGGACCAGACAGTCACCAGGTCGTCCTCGCCTCCGGCCACGATGTACTTCCCGTCAGGGCTCCAGCAGACGCAGAGAAGTCCGCCGAAGTAACTCTTCATGGTGCCGTGGAGCTCCACCGCGTCGAAGTTGAAGACGCGCAGGAATCCGTCCTGACTCACGCAGGCCAGGAATTTTCCGTCGGGCGAGAAGGAGAACTCGTGGAGCGCGCCCTCGCCCACCGTCCACTTCAGCAGCGGGTTGCGCGTGGACTTGCTCTTGCAGGTGTGAACGGCGTAGCTCTCGCCCTGCTTCAGCAGCTGGTAGTGAGGCGCCGTGGTGCCGCAGGTGTGCTCCACGTTATACAGGAACAGGCTCCCGCTGGAGTGGGCCACGAGGAACAGGCTCTCGGAGCCCGGGACCCACTTCACACACGTGACCCGAGACTTATCGATCAGTCTCTGAGCGGTTCAGGAGAAAACAAGACAGAGAACACATGGGTTAGTTAGAGCGGACGATTATCATCAATGCATCCAAAGTTGTAAATGTAATGTTTAACTAACTCACTCCCTCTCTCACACACACACACACACACACACACACGAATGCAAATACAGGAGCTAATCAGAACAGACTTGTAACGTTGGCTATCAGTATATGCTTATTTGTCCAAGTGACTCTATATGGTACATGTAAACATCGTCACATTCTTTACTTGCATAACACAATGTAAAAAAAGACTTTGCTCAGGCATTTCAGAACGACCCAAACAACATTTCAGATGCTGCTTACTCAATCTCGTCCCATCGCGCAAACTCACACGACTTTTTCAACACACATGAAGGAATTATTCGGTAAATGTGTCTCCATCCATTATTTACATGAGTCAAAAACCACCTCAAGCAAGCATAAAAACATGTTTTGCAAATTAAGGGATTTTAATTCATAATTTGGTATTCCATCAATCGAGATACTT
>CM050428.1:28451819-28489319 GCA_027564155.1 Gymnocypris eckloni scoliostomus
CCACTACATTAGTAATGAGTATCTGTACTCTCTACTCCACTACATTAGTAATGAGTATCTGTACTCTTTACTCCACTACATTAGTAATGAGTATCTGTACTCTATACTCCACTACATTAGTAATGAGTATCTCTACTCCACTACATTAGTAATGAGTATCTGTACTCTATACTCCACTGTATTAGTAATGAGTATCTGTACTCTATACTCCACTACATTAGTAATGAGTATCTGTACTCTATACTCCACTACATTAGTAATGAGTATCTGTACTCCACTACATTAGTAATGAGTATCTGTACTCCACTACATTAGTAATGAGTATCTGTACTCTCTACTCCACTACATTAGTAATGAGTATCTGTACTCTTTACTCCACTACATTAGTAATGAGTATCTGTACTCACTACATTAGTAATGAGTATCTGTACTCTACTCCACTACATTAGTAATGAGTATCTCTACTCCACTACATTAGTAATGAGTATCTGTACTCTATACTCCACTACATTAGTAATGAGTATCTCTACTCCACTACATTAGTAATGAGTATCTGTACTCTATACTCCACTACATTAGTAATGAGTATCTGTACTCTATACTCCACTACATTAGTAATGAGTATCTGTACTCCACTACATTAGTAATGAGTATCTGTACTCTCTACTCCACTACATTAGTAATGAGTATCTGTACTCTACTCCACTACATTAGTAATGAGTATCTGTACTCTGTACTCCACTACATTAGTAATGAGTATCTGTACTCTATACTCCACTACATTAGTAATGAGTATCTGTACTCCACTACATTAGTAATGAGTATCTGTACTCTATACTCCACTACATTAGTAATGAGTATCTGTACTCTATACTCCACTACATTAGTAATGAGTATCTGTACTCTATACTCCACTACATTAGTAATGAGTATCTGTACTCCACTACATTAGTAATGAGTATCTGTACTCTATACTCCACTACATTAGTAATGAGTATCTGTACTCTATACTCCACTACATTAGTAATGAGTATCTGTACTCCACTACATTAGTAATGAGTATCTGTACTCTATACTCCACTACATTAGTAATGAGTATCTGTACTCTATACTCCACTACATTAGTAATGAGTATCTGTACTCTATACTCCACTACATTAGTAATGAGTATCTGTACTCTATACTCCACTACATCAGTAATGAGTATCTGTACTCCACTATATTAGTAATGAGTATCTGTACTCTATACTCCACTACATTAGTAATGAGTATCTGTACTCTCTATACATTAGTACATGAGTATCTGTATCTCTACTCCACTACATTAGTAATGAGTATCTGTACTCCACTACATTAGTAATGAGTATCTGTACTCTATACTCCACTACATTAGTAATGAGTATCTGTACTCTATACTCCACTACATTAGTAATGAGTATCTCTACTCCACTACATTAGTAATGAGTATCTGTACTCTATACTCCACTACATTAGTAATGAGTATCTGTACTCTATACTCCACTACATTAGTAATGAGTATCTGTACTCCACTACATTAGTAATGAGTATCTGTACTCCACTACATTAGTAATGAGTATCTGTACTCCACTACATTAGTAATGAGTATCTGTACTCTCTACTCCACTACATTAGTAATGAGTATCTGTACTCCACTACATTAGTAATGAGTATCTGTACTCTCTACTCCACTACATTAGTAATGAGTATCTGTACTATACTCCACTACATTAGTAATGAGTATCTGTACTCTACTCCACTACATTAGTAATGAGTATCTGTACTCTATACTCCACTACATTAGTAATGAGTATCTGTACTCCACTACATTAAGTAATGAGTATCTGTACTCTGTACTCCACTACATTAGTAATGAGTATCTGTACTCTACTACATTAGTAATGAGTATCTGTACTCTACTCCACTACATTAGTAATGAGTATCTGTACTCTCTACTCCACTACATTAGTAATGAGTATCTGTACTACTCCACTACATTAGTAATGAGTATCTGTACTCCACTACATTAGTAATCTCTACTCCACTACATTAGTAATGAGTATCTGTACTCTGTACTCCACTACATTAGTAATGAGTATCTGTACTCCACTACATTAGTAATGAGTATCTCTACTCTACGACATTAGTAATGAGTATCTGTACTCCACTACATTAGTAATGAGTATCTGTACTCTCTACTCCACTACATTAGTAATGAGTATCTGTACTCTGTACTCCACTACATTAGTAATGAGTATCTGTACTCTCTACTCCACTACATTAGTAATGAGTATCTGTACTCTGTACTCCACTACATTAGTAATGAGTATCTCTACTCTGTACTCCACTACATTAGTAATGAGTATCTGTACTCCACTACATTAGTAATGAGTATCTCTACTCCACTACATTAGTAATGAGTATCTGTACTCTGTACTCCACTACATTAGTAATGAGTATCTCTACTCTACGACATTAGTAATGAGTATCTCTACTCCACTACATTAGTAATGAGTATCTGTACTCCACTACATTAGTAATGAGTATCTGTACTCTGTACTCCACTACATTAGTAATGAGTATCTGTACTACTCCACTACATTAGTAATGAGTATCTGTACTCTCTACTCCACTACATTAGTAATGAGTATCTGTACTCTGTACTCCACTACATCAGTAATGAGTATCTGTACTCTGTACTCCACTACATTAGTAATGAGTATCTGTACTCTCTCACTACATTAGTAATGAGTATCTGCTCTACTACATTAGTAATGAGTATCTCTACTCCACTACATTAGTAATGAGTATCTGTCCATACTCCACATTAGTAATGAGTATCTGTACTCTCCACTACATTAGTAATGAGTATCTGTACTCTATACTCCACTACATTAGTAATGAGTATCTGTACTCTATACTCCACTACATTAGTAATGAGTATCTGTACTCTGTACTCCACTACATTAGTAATGAGTATCTGTACGCTCTACTCTACGACATTAGTAATGAGTATCTCTACTCCACTACTTTAGTAATGAGTATCTCTACTCCACTACTTTAGTAATGAGTATCTGTACTCCACTACATTAGTAATGAGTATCTGTACTCTTTACTCCACATTAGTAATGAGTATCTGTACTCTATACTCACACATTAGTAATGAGTATCTGTACTCTACTCCACTACATTAGTAATGAGTATCTGTACTCTATACTCCACTACATTAGTAATGAGTATCTGTACTCTATACTCCACTACATTAGTAATAGTATCTGTACTCTATACTCCACACATTAGTAATGAGTATCTCTCTGCTCCACTACATTAGTAATGAGTATCTGTACTCCACTACATTAGTAATGAGTATCTGTACTCCACTCTACATTAGTAATGAGTATCTCTACTCCACTACATTAGTAATGAGTACTCCACTACATTAGTAATGAGTATCTGTACTCTGTACTCCACTACATTAGTAATGAGTATCTGTACTCTGTACTCCACTACATTAGTAATGAGTATCTGTACTCTCTACTCCACTACATTAGTAATGAGTATCTGTACTCTGTACTCCACTACATTAGTAATGAGTATCTGTACTCACTCCACTACATTAGTAATGAGTATCTCTACCACTACATTAGTAATGAGTATCTGTACTCTCCACTACATTAGTAATGAGTATCTGTACTCCACTACATTAGTAATGAGTATCTGTACTCTGTACTCCACTACATTAGTAATGAGTATCTGTACTCTGTACTCCACTACATTAGTAATGAGTATCTGTACTCCACTACATTAGTAATGAGTATCTGTACTCTGTACTCCACTACATTAGTAATGAGTATCTGTACTCCACTACATTAGTAATGAGTATCTGTACTCCACTACATTAGTAATGAGTATCTGTACTCTACTCCACTACATTAGTAATGAGTATCTGTACTCTGTACTCCACTACATTAGTAATGAGTATCTCTACTCCACTACATTAGTAATGAGTATCTGTACTCCACTACATTAGTAATGAGTATCTGTACTCTCTACTCCACTACATTAGTAATGAGTATCTGTACTCTGAAAGACTATACTTTAAGTGAATGCAAGCTCTTAGCCAGTAGTTCTGAATCACAGGTGTTTATATATGAGATGAGCCTAAACCAGCACATCCAGTGCAAGAAGACTTTGACTTTTTAATTTGACTTAACATTTAGTTTATCCTTTACACTGAAGATACCTTTTTGAAGGATGTTGTTTTTGTTTTTCCAGTTTTATAAATTAAATGAGATTGCTCTCCTCTCAAATCAGCTCTTTCTCGTTTGTGTTGCCTTGTCCTGGACTTTTATGTCACTTCCTGTCTCTGGTGGGGGTTGTAGTCCGTTTGTCTTATCGTGTTCCGCTCGTTAGCCTCCTGTATACACAGCCCTAGTGTTTCTGTAGTTCTTTGTGAGTTGTTGAATGTAATGGTTGTCTGTGGTTGTAGTTTTTCCATGAAACACCTGCACATAGATCCTTACCTCTGCCTGCTTCTCCACAACCTTACCGTTTTTGACTGGCGTGTCTCTTTTACGTGTGCCTATATTAATGTAAGTAAAATACTCAAGTAACTAATTTTCACTATCTGTACTTTTACTCCAATATGGTTTACACTTCTGAATCTGAGAAACATTAGAAGTGAATAGGAGACCTAAACCACAAACTATCCTAAAATAGCCATTTCCGGCAATCTGACTAAACACGAACATTTTAGAAACATTTGACGATAATGAGATTATATAAAGACATCACCTTTGGTTTCTGAGGTTATCCCTTGTTTTCATTAATCATCTGGAGAAGAACTAACATATGGTTTTATTTTACATTTGCATGTCTTACTATCTGAGATTATTCCACTCTGTTCATTAAAAGGCTGTTTATATGCATATTCACTAATTATGAGAAGCACTGACACACATGAGTTGTGTAATTAGTGACACTTTGCCTGTATTTGAATGTCAACATGATATCGCGCTCTATGACAGAGACTCTGTGTGCATAGTTAATGAGCATGCTGACATCACATATCAATGAGGTAAGCCCCGCCCCCTTTACTCTGAGCTGTGCGCTGCGTCCCAATGTGCCTACTTATACTACATCCTTAAAGTATGTCCTCTTTTGAGTGTGCAGTAGAAGAGTATGCAAGCTTTGGGACATACTGTAGTATAATCTTTAAGAGAGGGCTCTGTCGCATCTGTTTCTGTAAACTAGCTGTCAATCATCTTATCACCATTAACAGCCTACACCTTTAATTTAACTTCATACCGTATTAGAGAGAAAAGTAGCCAGCCGCGGAGAAATCTGCTCATATTTTCTGCATAATGATGCATTTACAAGTTAACGACCAAATTGTTGTTTCTAAAAGTCCACATTGCAATTGAAGATTAAATATAACACGCATAATTTTTTACCAGGTAAAATTGATTATTAGTAACTCAAACCCCTCTATCGCGCTCATTCCACCACGTTTGTAGTTTTTCCAAAAACGTTTTTGTAGTTCTGGACAGAATCCTTCGCTATAGACCCCCCCACATGACTGTAAAGCGCTTTGGGTGTACAACAATACACAAAAGCGCTATATAAATGCATCATTCATTCATAGTGCAATGGATTGTGGGTAATTTTAGCCACACTTCAAAAATCAAGCTATAATAGGCCCTGTCCCAAATGGAAGCGTGTCCGTTAAGTCCACGAGACCGTAGGGTGTCCCATTCCTCATTTTAGCGGGTGCTCGCTAGTGGCCGTTATGCGCCCTTCTGCCGAGTCCACAGCAGACTTCTACCTGACAGTCAATGCGGCATTACGTCACGAAAGTGCGGACTCGGAGGAAGACCGCGAGGGTTTAGGGTGCCATGTGGGACAGAGCCATAGTAGACCATCCGGGGACTTTTGGCATACTCGTTTCAACACACTATGCTTTGGGACACACTTGCGCACTATTTAGGATGGATATGAACATTGAGACGCAGGCCTAGCTCTGTGAAGAGGTTTTAAGAGCAAACTCTCGTACGGTGAGCTCTTAGTGCGGAGAGTGTTTGGGTTATTCCTCGTGTGATTGTGTGCAGTGTCTGGATCCCTACGACGGATGCTCCGAAGACTCCGCTTCGTCTGCTCAAGGCTCAAGGAAGCAAAGGCCCGGCCGCAGATGGACCGTTACCCCCCGAGACGGCAGGAGAGGCGAGACGCGAGCCGATGTTCAGATGAGGTCCTCCAGCGACTCGGAGCAGGGCTTCTGTGTGGAAGCGGATCTCTCCGACTCCGGCTTCAGATCGTCTCCAGACAGCCCGGCTCTCCACGCAGCCTTCCCCAAGAGAAAGCTCCTCGCTCCGTCAGACGAGGCCGTGCCGCGCAAGCGGCGGTGCACCAGCGACATGGAGCGGGAGAGCGAGGCGCTGTGACCGGCGGCGGATCACTCGACCCCAGCCGTTTGGACTGAAGAGACTCCGGTGTTGAAAGAGGAGTTCTCCATTCAGCATTGACTGACGTCACACAGCTATTTCAGTAATAAACCTAAGCTTGATTAATGATTGAGTTTGTCTTTACACACAGAGAGCAAAAGGAAAAAATGGATTTGTGTGTTTTCTGGTATAAATATACACAAATACTGGAATTAAGATGCGTTTACTTGACAAGTGGCTTAAGATATGTCTAAAAATAATTACATTTAGTTAGTTTTTGCTTAAAAGTTAAAATACCTGCCAATGGGGTAAGAAAAATATTAATTCGTAGGCTAAACAATATTTTTCTTACCACATTGACAGATATTTGTACTTATTTCAAGCAAAAACTGAATTTTTTTAGACATCTTAAGCCACTTGTCAAGTAAACGCATCTTAATTCCAGTATTTGTAGATATTTATACCAGAAACACACAAATATTGTTTGCTGAGGAATGGTGATAATTATATATCTATAGGGCCGGTTCTAGACATTACGACCCCCACCACCCCCAATAAAAAGCACTTGAAACAAATGTGACCTTTTTATTTATAAAAACATTTGATATTTATGTTTTACTCTGTAACTGCCAAAACGTGTGGACACTTTATTTTGTAAGAAGTCACTTGTGATAATCAACTCTGCATTTACTTGATCAGAAATAACTAATATTGTGAAACTTTAAATATCAATTTCTGTGAGTCCAAGCTGAATTATTAACACGTACTTGTGAATAAAAGTGTTCAAATACTGAAACTGAACGATGTTGGTACAAAAGATTGATTATTTATTTTCTATTTCACAATGTTATTGTTTTTCTGTATTTTGATCAAATAAATGTATAGTTTGATTTGTTATTGATAAGTTAACAGTGAAACTATACAAATAAAGAAGCTGCCTAAGTCACTTAATTAAACCTCAATAATTTCATCTGGTGTAAATCTGTTTTAGTTTAATCTTCAGAATAAATATTAAAAGTGTTGCACCCATTCTAATGTGTTCATTATAGCCTACATCTTTACATTAATTATACTAGTTTAATAACTTGAAGTTATGGGCAAACATTACTAAATTGTAATATTTATGCATATTCTCTTGTTAATAAACTTATAAAAGGTACTAGCCCATCAAATTAAGAGAAGTATGATTGAGAGGTAACTCGTCTTTCTTAATTTAGGAAGCTGACTATAGGCTAATTCGGTCACGTGACATTTATTTGCATTAAACCCTTTTCTCCACACATTTGAAATATAGATATGGAGTTTATAAAATGAGAATCTGCAAAACAACCCTTGAATGTAAACCTGGTTATTGATAAACGAGCTCAAATGAATCACACACTCGAGGAAGGTTTCATCTAAACGAGCTTTATTATTAGAAACCACCAATCATGCAAAACTTGAACCGGTCTTCTGACTCGTCCCAGTTAAAGCTCGGGTTAACTACACTAACCGGAGACTAGTGAAGGTTAAGGAGATCGGTGAAGTTCAGAATGAGACGGGAGCGTGACCTGCAGAGCGCACGCACACACACACACACACACACACGCACACACACACACACACACACACACACACACACACACACACACACACACACACACACACACACACACACACACACACACACTGATTAAAGTGTCTCAATCATGCAGTGTGTAAGTTAATTAAAACATGCTCGTGTATAAACAAAGCCTCGACTGAATCATTGAAACCAATCCCAAACATTAGCATAACCCCGCCCACGCTGTACACAAAGTAACACTGCGCTCTGCTTTAAATGAAATCGACCAATCAGAGCATCCAAAAGAGGTCTCATTAGTAACCCTTTGAAGATGATGCAATAATATTTTAATAAAGTGTGCTCGGTGGGATAAGTACTGAAATCATATTAATTACATATCTCAGCTATTTTAAACCGTTTGAGCACATTCTAGGGTTATTATTTTACATATAAAACATCACTTTTTGTATCAATGTACTACAAAGTATTACAACATTATTGTCTCATAGTGTAACTTTCACTAGCAGCTGCCATTGGATTATATTATCAACTCGTTATCGTTATCCCCCAGCGGTCAACAAAACATTAATACTAGACACCCTAAACATAACGTGTACCAAAATATCCCTCATATCTTTATATTAACACGCTTAACGATGCAGCTATCATCTTCTCAAGCTGCTACTGCGTTGGTCATGTGACAATTTCCACTAATTATGTGAAGCTGAGCAGATTTAATTGTTTCTATATTTGCCGGAAGTGCACTAAAACCAAGTTTTTCTGGGCTTTATAAATTAAAACAGGCTTTACGGGGGTTAAGAATGCAAATGATGGTCTAACGGCTTTAACTAATTGACTTAATTTAAACAAACGATGGTTGGACGTTATTTCGACAGTCCACTTTAGACGTTCTACTAATTAGGGGTGGATTCCCGGGAAGTTTCTGAAATGTAATGGACATTTTCCACCTTTAGTACTAACTAATCATCATTAATTAACAAAAACATGTCTAATAGCTCTCAGTAGGGTAAGATTAGTGTCTCATGCTCAGTGTGGACCAATCACAATAAAGCAGACCGTCTAATAATACTCGTTAATTACTGTTCGAAGTGTTACACAAATGATCTTTAAATATGAATAAATCAAGTTTGATTATTATTAGTGGTAAACAATGGGATTTATCAGAAATGACTAATTAAGTCGCCTACTCAATTCCTGAGTTTTTATTAACGAAGACGAGCAGAAATACATAAATCTGCTGATATAATAATGAAAAATATGCATCTGATTCATCCAGATTTCATTTTATAATAGTTTGGGCAACTTTATCAAACATATACTTCACCTGCTGCTGTATTTCATAAACTTATTGTTTATGATTTTAATATTTAATATGTATAAGATATATCCAAGTGAGGGTAAGATTGCAGAGCAATGCATTTTAAATTAAATTAACTCGTCAAATATTCATCATAAAGGTCACACTTGTAGACGTCAATATTTAATAAGATTTATCATAATTAGCAAAAAATGTTCCTCTTTAATAAGTTATAAACGATGTATGACGGATCAGTTTAATGCGGTCTTGTAATAGTGTATTTTATGCACAATATTTGGAGTATATTGTTTTATTTTTTGGCATGTTGTAATTAATTTGTAGTTATTTATATTTTTAAACGTGTCCCTGGGGCATAAAATCAGTCATACGCAGAAAATTATACAAATATTATTGATTAGTAATATGCATTGCTAAGAACTTAATTTGAACAACTTTAAAGATGATTTTCTCAATATTTAACCAGATTTTCAAATATTGTCCAATGGAAATATGATTTATTGATGCATAAATCTCAATTTCATCAAACTGCCCCTCATGACTGGTTTTGTGCTCCAGGCTCACTTGTGTTACTGTAATTGATCTCTTTAGTTTAACGAGTTGTTGTGGTTTAACTGTAACTGTATTTGGTGAAGTCAAACTGAAGCAGACGCACCATGCTCCTCTTCTCGCCGCTGCTCTGCTTCATCCAGCACAGCTGCGTCAGCGGCAGCTCGGTGGAGATGCTGGTGGACAGCGAGAGCTTGTTGTTAGCGCAGGTGGCTCCCTGCAGCTTCAGACCTGCGGAGACACAGACAGAGCACGCTCAGAGTCCAGCAGACACGGACACGCTCCTCGTCTCTCTCGCTCGCTCACCTCTGATGCCGAAGCTGCAGGCGTCCAGCGCCGCTCCCTGCGCAGACGTCACGTTCACCTCCAGATACAGCTCCTCCAGAGACCAGCTGTTGACCTGAGCCACGTACTGCCGCGTGGCCGTGATGTAGGCCTCCGGCACGAACAGACCGCCCAGGTTCACGTGGATGTTCTGCAGGAGAGCAGATGTGCTGAAACTCAACTCAGTTCAGAGACGGCTGCGTGATTAATCATGCCTCTGGATTTATTAGGCATAATTGTCTGCGATAGGGGTTAGTGTCTCAGTGAAATCCAGGTTGAATTATGAGATAACGAGCATAAAAGTTGGATTCCAACCATTAATTCCACTATCATTTAAAGCTTTACTCACTCAGTCGATATTACAGATACACTATATAGTACTGGCACCCCTTCTAATGAAAGATTTGACTGCTTTAGTAATTTCCATGAGTACAAATCTTAATGTTTAAGCATATAATGATATTCTAGGAATCTAATGTTATAGCAGGACTCTTTTCTATTCTAACATGACAGTGTCTCTGTGTATAAGACAAGAATCAAAGAGAAATGATGATTCAGTCAGTGTGGAAGAACTTGACTGGTCTGCAGAAAGCAGCTGAACACCTCTGGTGTGACTTTAAATGAGCCACAAACTCATCACCAAACACTAATGACTTGTACATTCATTATATGGACAAAAGTACTGGCACCCCTTCTTTAGAAGAGAAAAAGGCACTTCCAAACTGTGCCAACAAAGACATTAATGTACTTAAAAATAGTATTTCCACCTCTGTTACAACAGTTTTGAAGTGTATGAAATGACGGCACCCATATGTACAAGTCATTAGTGTTTGGTGATGTTTATACATGTAAACCTGTTTTAGGACACTCTTAAAACAATATTAGCAACCTTAGAAATGGCATAATAAGGGACTTTAAAATCAAAACAGTTTCTGCCTACTGATTTACTTAGTCTTGCCAATCTGGCAACCCCTTCACGAGCATCTTCGAACCCTGGCGCACATGTATTGAGATATTCTGATATACACGTGAGAGTAATGCAGGCCGTGTTTGACGCTGCTGTTCTCTGCACCTTGAGCTCTTTAGCCCCCCCGCTGGCCGCTCCCTGCGAGATCTGCTGCAGCTGCTTGATGCGCTCGCTGAAGTCTGCCACCCATTGGATGACGGTCAGGGCCGCCGGGACGGTGTAGCGGCACCAGCTGCGGGGCAGGATACCTGCGGACACACCACCGCGCGTCAGTGACCCAGCACACACACATCTGAAGGGTCAAAGGTCGCTCCGCCGACTCACCTTTGACCATGTCGTTGATGAGCGAGCGCAGGTCGTTGGTCTGCTTCTTCTTGCCCTCGCACACCTGCACCACATCGGTCAGATCCTGACGCACGTCCTGCAGCATCCGCGCGCCCATCTTCACCTCACGCTCGAAGAACCGGAACAGAGGATCCTGGGAAGAGCAGACGCTTGCATGAGCCGGCAAAGACCAAACGCTGAATCTGTGTTTATTACTGCCACAATCTCAACTGTTAGATCATCACAACCCTCTACAGACACCTTGGAAACTGAATCTCTCACACACTCTCTCACACACACACACACGCTCTCACACACACACACCACGCTCTCACACACACACACACACACACACACACTCTCTCACACACACACACACACACGCTCTCACACACACACACACACACACACGCTCTCACACACACACACACACACACTCTCACACACTCTCTCTCACACACACACACACACGCTCTCACACACACACACACACACACACTCTCACACACACACACACGCTCTCACACACACACACGCTCTCACACACACACACACACGCTCTCACACTCTAGCTTTTTAAAAGTACATTCTTAACATCAGTCAGTCAAACATTATAATATGACATGATAATCAAGTATTAATGATAGAACTTTCATAATTAGAATTAAGACTTGATAACCATGTATGAATGCATATTGGCAATTTTAACTGAACGTAGGTGGTGGTGGTGCTTTTTGGTCATTATGCGTTTCTGTAAAAAAAAAATGTGGGGAAAACTAACAATAACACTGAGAAGATAATATGAATTCTACTAATAAGAACAATATAACACACACAGAGGATTAACAAGCTGCTGGGTTCATGAATATTAATCAGGTTGTCAGCGTTCACTCGAACTGATTTGCTGAAATCAAAACAGGAATGATGATAGGTGAGCACCAGCCAATTAGATTGCCACATGCGCATTAGCTCCGCCCACTAACCGGAGAACCCAGTCGGTCCTAAAAGCTGAAGACTTCCAAAGAAACTGTTATTTTGACAGGAAAATACAATGAATAGTGTTTACATGTAGCGTGTCAATTTGTGAGACTCTCTCTCTCTCTCTCTGCGTGTGTGTGAGAACGTGACGGCGAGTCGTGCTACACACTAGAGTGTTAAACACAGGTGTGCTGAGCATCCATTCAGATGAACAGCACAGATCAGCTGAAGGAGAGAGAAACGGTCTTATACTTAGCCTCCAACTCACACACTGGCGAGTAAAATCTGAGCATTATTAGCCACTGGCTAACATTACACATCATTTAGTCACCCAGAGTGATGATTCAGTCGTATTGTAGAGAGGGTTGCATGATTATTCACATAATTCAATAATTCAAAATGGACAGAATGTCTCTCGATGTAAACCTCGAGAGCAACACGAGTCCTGAATGAACGTGAACGGGGCTAGCACCGTACCTTGATGTTCTCCACGGTGCGTTTGAGCGGGCTGACCGTCTCCGGGATCAGCTGCAGCCAGTTGCGTGCCGTGGTGTGAAGCGTCCTCATCCAGGCCGGCTGCGCGTCAGACGACGACGTGCTGCGCTGCTTCTTCTCCGTCTCGTACGCCAGATCGTCCTCATCCTCCAACATCTGCATTTTCAGCAGCTTCCCCATCATGTCAGTGCCTGAGCGGGAGGAAGGAGTGGCCGCGGGAGCAGGAAGTGAGGGAGACGCCCACAGGAAGTGAAATCAAAATTAACAGTGTTCATGCTCTGTGTTAATACGTGATAAAACCCTGACGAGGAATCACTGGAAGACTTGCCACGGCTCGGTGGAAAACAATAGGAATAGAACGGACTTAAATGATGTGTACTTTATAAGAAACTTAATTAGATTACCTAAAAATGAACAGTAATCCCTTACTTTACGTTTTCAGCGGATGTGTAAGTTAGTAACGCGTCAAACCCAACACTGGTTACAGCAACTCCCTATTTGATGGCAAAACATCAAACTTCGTTAGGGACACGCCCTTTGACGAAAACTCAAGATATTCTCAATTTAGCGTCGGAAAGGTCTTATGATTGCACGCACCAATTTTGAAGATGATCTGATTAAAAAAGATTTTTGTGCAATTTTCAGGCCTCGTACTTTAACGAACTCCTCCTACAGAGTAAATATCTGAGTTCCTGTTGGGTTTGGGATGTGGTACCGAGAGACTTTTGTGTAGGTGTTGGTGTGTTACACACATCCACCAATTTTCATACACGTACGTGAAATGTAGCAGGCTCGTTAACATTTTATAGGAGGTGCTATCGAGTCATTTTGCCACGCCCGATTCTGAACCCACATTTTCACCGGTTCTGATGCGTGTGCAAAGTGAGTGTTTGAGCATGTTTAGGTTCTCAAAAATGCTATTTGTTTTGGAGCACTGTGGTGCTAGGGCCCTAAATATCTAATTGAAATCAAATAAAGTGGGCATCGTGGCAAGTCCAGTGTCTGAGGATGACATGCATTTGCGCAGAACTGAGGAGGATAAAACAGCATCAAGACAAAGGGCCGGTGACATGACGGCAGTGAAATACAGCTACTGGAGGCTGAGGAGACTCCCGCTCCGCTGCGTACAGCGCTAACGACTCGAGCAGGTGTGCTCTGATGATGAACGCCTGTGGAAACTGACAGAACGATCTCCAGATACACAGACAGAAGAGTCAGTTCAGGAGTAAACACCCTCTTTAAGCTCGTACCCTGAGTAGTGAGCAGGACCTTCTCGGCGTTACTCGGCAGACCTAGCCAGGACGGCGTCTGAGTGTCCGGCAGCATCTCCACCCAGTGAATGAACTCCTCACGCCTGCGAACACAGTCACACGCAGACATCCAGCGCTTTATACAGGACAGACCGGAACATAGCAGTGCTAATGGTTCAGAATGAATCAAGCTGAACACAACACATAGGTAATGGAACGGGTTTGTGCTGACCGGATCCCGTCGGGCATCTTGATGTCCTTGTGTCCGTCCACTTTGAGCGCCAGCTTGAACTCGCTGTCGAAGCTGCTGGTGGTGAAGAGACGCTCCAGGAAGGTGTTGAGCAGCCGCTGGTCGAACTCGTTATCGATGCGTCCTCCGTAGATGGACTGAGCCATCAGCGTCCTCAGCGCCGCCCACGGGATCTTATCCGGAGAGATGTTCTGCCGGCCCTGCGGAGAACGACAGACGCTCAGACTCTCTCTCACACACACGGATACTGAAGAACAAGGGACCGGACTCGAACCTTCGCCGTATCGTCCAGCCAGGTGTCCACCGTGTCGCAGGCGGAGCGCAGGTCCGACTCGCCGAACTCGTACTTCTTCGACCAGCCGAGCGGAGCGTAGCGCAGGCGCTCCTGGATGACGGCGTGGAACCAGGCCAGGAGGAAGTACAAACGAGCTCGTTCGTTAGGAGACTGAGAGAAGAGAGACACGGCGATGATTAAACCAGACTGCAGGAACACTGACAACACTATTAACTACCACTTCACTCTCAATTCATAATTAGGTGGTGGTTACGTTGAATAAACCAGTCATAAGCAGCACAGGTATATTTGTAGCAATAGCCACCAATACATTGTTAGCATGCCGCTCACCTTACACATACGCGCCACAGGAATACTGCTAAACGTACGCAGCATATTAGCCTTTACACCAGGAGGAGGCTCGAACACAAAGATGCGTCCGGCACGCAGCAGGTTCACAGGGACCTGAGGGAGACACAGTAAACCGTCAGACGACGACTAGACACAACAGTGAGCACAGGAAGTGATGCGTGACCTTGGGGTTGATCTCCATGGTGAGGAAGAGCCGGAAGCAGGCGTGCGGCTGCATGGAGTGAAGCTTCTTCTCCAGCTGCATCAGCCAGCCGGGAGCCAGGTGAACGTTCTCCAGCATCACCCACCTGACACACAAACACACGTCAGATCACGTGACCGGCAGCCCTGGCCAATCAGGAGCTGGGCTCCTCTCACCTGCCGGACTTCACCGCTGTGTTGATGTCTCGGTCGGCCTTATTGAAGCCCTCAGCAGAACCTGAAGATGGACCGCATGCGTGTTAGTTCACTAGTTTAACAGCAGCAGACTCTCAGAAGCCGTTACTGGTTAGGCGATGGATTCAGCTTAATCCAGTCAAGTTTTTCTAGACTGTCTACTGGAAAACTTCTAAAGCTACTTTTAAACTAATATTATGATATTGTGTAAGTCCATTAAAAAGTAGCTAATTCCATACTTTTTACGGAAAGAAATGCATTACATTACTTTGATGTTACTTTGTGTCACCTGAGCAAACTGATTTGTACAAGTAACTCCGCTATTTCATTATAAATGTAAAAGCAATGCATTACTTCACTAGTAACTACACTGGCTGTGCACGTGCTGAATGCTCTTACCGATGGAAATGGATGTGATGTGTTTGTTCTGCTCAGCTGCGAGATCCCGCACCAATCCGCTGGCGTCGTATCCGGGCACGGAGCACATCAGCACCGGCGTCCCCGGCTTCACCTGCACACAAGAGCACTAATGCAGCATCCGCACCATCGCAGCGTCAGCACAGCACAGACACGAGTCCCTACCTCACTGTCCACGATGTTGGCCAGGTCCAGCGGCTGTTCGATGATGGACATGAAGTTGTCTCCCATGACTTTAGACACGAAGATGTGTGACATGGCCAGCAGACGGTCGAGTCTGAACGCCTGGATCAGCAGCAGCTGGTGGACGGCCTGACCGATCGGAGCTGAGGACATACAAACACACGTCACTCTAGCAGCCTCTCACAGGGAGCTGCGTGTGAAAATGTGTGAAAACATTGGAAAATGAGTCTGAAAATGCATGCAAAAAAGACGATTGTGAATATGCATGCATAATGCGTGTGAAAATGCATGCAAAATACTTGTGAAATGCTTGTGAAAATGCATGCAAAATGCTTGTGAAAATACATGCAAAATACTTGTGAATGCTTGTGAAAATGCATGCAAAATACTTGTGAATGCTTGTGAAAATGTATGAAAAATGCTTGTGAATATGCATGCATAATGCATGTGAAAATACATGCAAAATACTTGTGAAAATGCTTGTGAAAGTGCATGCAGAACACTTGTAATGTGTGAACGTGCATGCAGAACACTTGTAATGTGTGAACGTGCATGCAGAACACTTGTAATGTGTGAACGTGCATGCAGAACACTTGTAATGTGTGAAAGCGTATGCAAAATGCATGTGAAAATATGTGAAAGTGCATTGTACTCACTGGAGATCTTCTCTTCGGACCACAGGTACGGCACTGACAGCTCCGGCGAGTTGCTCTCGATCCACATGAAGAATTGCTGGAGGACAGAAAGGCATTGCACATTCAGACGCTCTGCGGTGAAGAACAGAGGACAGTACAGGACGGAGAGACGCTCACCTCATCGGCCTGCACTTTAGACACCAGGTCTTCAAACGCAGGCAAGTGGCTGAGGCGCACCATGGCCTCGGACTGCTCGCTGCTCAACCCCTTGACTTTCGGCACGGCCGTCCCGCTCAGCACGATCTCTTTCCCACGCAGGAAGTGCTGGAACTCTGCATCGAACGACGGCTCGCTGCGAAACACGAGAGGAAAACACAGCTCAGATCGGGAGCAAGACCACGTGTTAAAGCTCAACTCGAGCGGAGATGAACTCTTATTAATGTTTGTACCTGGTCAAGCCCTTCAGGTAGATTCGGGTGAGCAGCACGGCAAACGTGATGTGATCATGATGCAGCATTCCTTGAGCGACTCGGTTAAACGCCACCTGAACAGAAAATCATCGGCGTGAGGGTTACACCTTTACATGTGTGAGTGTATTTTAAAAAGACCCAACTCATCCTCTGTGAGATTCATTTGTTTAATTGCCCTCTGGGAGATGATTTTTAATGCCTAGAACAAAGACATATCTATAAAAGATATTTTGTACCTGCTGAGGTCGGATTTATTAACCAAAAGGTGTGTTTTATTCATTAATATATATGTTTTGTAGTAGGATTATGTGTATTTGGTTTTCGCTGGTGTGGTCAAGGTCAAATTTCAACCATGGAAGATAATAAAGATGTATTGTGCAATTATTCCACTCAACTGTAGGGGGCTCCAAAATCAGGACAATACACTAAACTCCATCCAGCTGCTTTAACTCATCTGCGGTTACTCGTTACATGTGTTTAAACTCAGCAAACACAGTGAATAGAGTCAGATGGACTGGATCTGTGTTTGGTGTTGAAGGCCTTCTGTGCTCACCTGGAACAGGTCTTTGGTGATGACAGACAGGCGCTGCGTGTGGTCGCTCGCGCTCTTCAGGTTAGCGTTCTCGTATAACACCGTGTGATAGATGTCCAGGAAGAACTGCAGCGAGTACTGATACAGGAAGTGCATCTGTGAAAGAGACGGACCCGGCATGAGCTAGAGTTCACACACACACACACACACACACACACACACACACACACACACACACACACACACACACACACACACCTGGTTCAGAGACTCCATGGTGAAGTAGATGCTGCTGCAGGCCGAGGCCAGAGACAGATACTGCTGAGACACCGTCTCCACTTCCTGCATGATGATGTCCGTTTCCTCCACTTTCCTGGTCACCTCCGCCGCCTCCTTCTTCAGGTTCTCCAGGGTGGTGATGATGGTGTCGTCGTCCAGGATGCGACCCTTGACCTCGTTCAGGGCCTGCAGCAGCGATTTCTCCAGCTGACGCAGACGCAGCTGGAACTCACCTGCGCACAGAATCAACAGAACCACGTTAACACTTCCTTAACGAGCCGGCAGCACTTCCTGTGACGCTCTCCATCGCTCACCCTGCAGCTTCAGCAGGTCGGACCGCTTCTCGTCCACGTCCGGACGCTCGGCCTTCAGGACCTCGTTGAGACACTGGCTCTGCAGGCTGCTGCGGGTCACGGTGAAGTTCACGAAGGTCACTCGAGAGCAAAGGTCAGGAGGGAACTCCACCTGCAGACGCGTCACAATTCAAGTCTTTATTTCTTTCAACTTTAAAGGCAGACTTTGTACAGACTACTCTTTATGGTCAGAACGTCACAAACACTTCTTGAATACTTTCCAGTAACTTCTCCTTAAAATGCATATCTCTCACAGAGCATTACCGTGGGGTCTCGTGTGGAGAGGAAGATGACGAAGGAAGGCGATAGATCGATGTCCTGATCCCCGAGCGTGATGAGCACTCGGCCGCCGGTCCTGCGCACCTCTCTGTTGAGCACCGGGTTCAGTATAGGGTCGTAGCTCTCCACGTCCTGACAGAAACACACAGGCACTAATGAGCAAGTGTCCGGAGCCTGACGGCTTCTCCAGTAACACAGAGAGCGATGTCTCGTACCTGCACCAGCAGAGGGTTACCGAATCTCAGAGCGCTCTCCAAGTTCTTCCTGAAGGCATCGTCCAAAAAGCTGGTGCGGGTGATCTTCTTGTCTTTCCCAAGATGAACCTCTGACCTGACGGGTCAATGATCTCTCAAAAGTTACCAAGGGGCTGTCAAAAATAATCAAAAGTTAGGGCTGTCAAAAATGATCAAAAGTTAGGGCTGTCAAAATAATCACTGTCAAAATGATCAAAAGTTAGGCTAATAGCAAATCACCGGTCAAATGCGCACCTTTTAATTTTAGATTAAGGCAGGTTTATACGAAATGCAATGATGCACAGCAACGGTCAAAAGTTAAGTCTCTTCTGCTTTATTTGATACGAAGTATAGAAAAAAAAAAAACCTGTAAGATTTGAAATATTTTTACTATTTAAAATAACTTTAATATATTTTAATTAATTTATTCCTGTGATTTTAAAGCTGATTTTTTTTTACCATCACATGATCCTTCGGAAATCATTAATTTGCTGCTCAAGAAATGCTTTTATTATTATTATCATCATCAATATTTATTAACAGTGGAGTAATGTTTTTTCAGGATTCTTTGATGAATAGAAAGATCAGTATTTATATGAAATAAAAAGCTTTGTAACATTATACACTGACTATACCATGCAAAAAGCCTGTATAATTGTATTTTTTTGGTAAAGAAATTATCAAAATTAATATTAGTATTTAACAAGGATGCTTTAAATTGATCAAAAGTGAAGATAAAGATTTATAATGTCACAAAATATTTATATTTCAGATAAACGCTGCTCTTCAGAACTTTCTATTCATCAAAGAAACCTGAAAGAAATTATACTCGGCTGTTTTTAACATCATAAAAAATAAAAAGCTGAATATTAGAATGATTTCTGAAGATTATGTGACTGGAGTAATAATGCAGAAAATACAGCTTTGAAATCCGTTTACAATACATTTCAATAGAAAACAGCTATTTTAAATAGTAAACAAATAAATCTGAACGTACTGTATTGTGGATCTAATAAATACAGGCTTGCTGGAGCAGAAGAGACTTCTGAAATCTTAGGGTTCTAATACTTTTGGCCGTTAGTGTCATTGCTTTTTAATTTTATCAATCCAACTGAATATCAAAATACTGCAGAAAAACAATCAATGCAGAGAAGAGGTTTACGTTAAACTGAGCCGTTCACACAGAACACATCGTCTATAGAGACATCTATCAGTGTTGCACTCGTGTCGCACACAAGAGAGCCGCTAATTAATTAAAGCAAGCTAAACACGTCTCGAGGCTCCATGGCGGTTTTTCTTGCATCTCATGTGTTTAAATTAATAAAGTGCTCTTTGTGATTGGTTTTCGGTCTTTTGTATTAAACTATGCATACATACATACATACATGATGCTTGTTCTCTAATTAAGCAACTTTGTTTGGTTTATAAACATGCAGATAGTCATGTTATTTATTGCTTTGGATAAACGTGCGTTAGTGATATTCTGCTCGATGCGCCCTCTTGTGGCCTCAGGAGAGAAGACAAGCTTATTTTTCACCCTAACAGAAATGATGCCTTTTAAATTCTAATGCAATTTATATCTAAGTGCAAAATTCTGCACATACTCGAGCGCTTTAAGCTAAGCAGGCTCACTATAATGATTTAAATGGTGATTTCTTAAATTCACCAGAAAAATATTTAGTCGAAGGCAGCCCTATTAATGCATACATGCTGTTTTGTTTATGCAACTTAATTATTTTCGGATTATAAACATTATGCACTTTTTCCACAGATAGCCATGTTACTTTATTGCTTTAATAAGCATGCATTAGTAATATTTTACTGGATGCGACCTCTTTGAGAGAAGCCAACACGGTAGCTGAAATGACGATTGCTAATATTTAAGTGCATGAGGGAGTCCCGGACTGGGCTCTCACCGGTTGAAGCGCTTCAGCATGATGGCGTTCTCCGTGCACAGGTCATCAGCGGGCAGGGAGTTGGCCTGCCAGCGAAGCCTCTCGTCTGCATTGGACAGATACTCAGTCCTGGCGATGTCCGTGCGGAACTGGACGGGAGAAAGAAAGCGCAGGTCAGGACGGATTCAAAGCACCGAGTGTGGCTTTATCACATCACGCTGTCATTATACCTGAATGTTGGCCTGCTGGAGGTGATGGGACCAGGTGGTGAAGAGGTTCTGTCTCATCTGCTGGTCGAAGTAACCGGCGTAAGCGATGAAGGCGGCGGAGAGCAGACAGTCTCCGGCGATGGTGGACATCTGGTTCTTGAAGGTCTCGCTGGTCTTTTCCCATCGCTCGCTCTCAGCGGATAAACTCTTCAGCAGGGCTGTGCTGCGGTTCACCTGCACCCATCCAGGAGATTAACGACTAGTCGAGCTTAAACAGTTGTTCTGAGAGGACTAGTCTACCACAGGTTTAATTGGCTTTGTGAACAGCTCGGTGGGGAACATGCTTCAAGAGGATCTCACTCAGTCAAAGCTCATATGTGTCCCTGGAGTTTATTGATTTAAAAGATCGTTTATTCAAAGGGACTTTCAAATGAGGAAGATATGAAATGCATTGTTTCTTGCATGGAAAATAATTGCATGTTGGCTTAATTTTTTAAAAGCTTATTTGGCTATTTTCAAGTTTAAAATCTATGGAAAGCCGTTTCTCACGTTACATGTAAATCAGATTTAAGTAGCACTAAAAAAAGGTTTCATTTTCACAAGTTAAACTCTTCCCATGGCAACAACAGAGTAAACAGCTTCCTCTAAGGAGCAGAAATACTGCATCCCGTTAAAGTGTGCTGATCAGTGTTTGCAGTCGTACCTTCGCCTCCACGGTGGCCAGATCAGCTTTGATGGCCTGAGCTTCAGAGATGAGCATGGCGTACTCCTCCTTATAGCGTGCGATGCTAGACTCCAGGTCCCGGATCATCTGCTCCACCTCCTCAGCCTTGGTCTTGTTGTCTGTAGCGTCGTCCTCCAGCTTCTGCAGCTCGTTCCTCAGCGGCTCCACCCGCTTCAGCATGTCTGCGTAGTTCAGCTGAACACAAAGCCAGAGGTCAGCAGCGGCAGACCTCGTTCAGACAGAGCTTCAGCGGTCGGTGTCGTACCTGAGCGATGGCCCATTTGACCATCGGCCCGCAGGCCAGCGACGCCCGGTTCACCTGCTCGTAGTTGTAGCTGGGGTTGGACATGTAGTTCTTCTTCATCTTCTCACGGATGGAGTCGCTGGGACGCAGGGAGAGCGTGTTAGAATGAAGCAGACGGTGATTTCATCACGACACACGAGTGGAATATTTGTATTTAATGCCATGTCAGCATCTTAGACTATTTTCAGAATGAGGATGAACTGAAAAACATTCTTAAATCAAGGATTTTCTAGATAAGTAAAAATTATTAAGTAAAAACATGTCAAAATTAAGTAAGTTTTTGATTGAAACAAACAAAAATAATCTTGTTTTCTGTTTGAAATAATATTATTTTGCTTGTTTCAAGCAAAAACTCACTTAATTTTGACATGTTTTTTCTGAAAACAAGACAATTTTGACTTCGAATTAATAATTTTTGATATTTTGGCTGAAAACAAGACACAAAGAACAGCATGTTTTGCAGTGACTCGTTCATAAAGAGTCACTTGATTCGTTCCTAAATGATTCAGTTGAACGAATGACTCATTAACAGTTACTTGCCACTTTTGGTTTCTTATTAAGAGTATCAATTTCATTGTTTTTAATCATTTCATGAATCAACACTAAAGATTCGATGCTTTTCTCATTTAGCACAAATAACTAATCTCTCTCCGCACTAACTGACGTGCAACTAATTTACGGTTAGATTAATTATAATGGCACATCAATCGCTTGACAGCCCTAATTTCAATAACTTAAGACATGTTCATAGTCGGTTAATGATCACAGGACATATTTATGACCCTGGAGCACAAAAAGTCAAAACTATCAATATTTATAATAATCGGTTCTCAAAATGAAAATTTGACCAGATGGTGCCATTTTTGGTCTATAAAGCAAATACTCGCTTTATTCCCGTTTTCTGCTTCTGCATATTTCAGAGCCAGTTGGATAAATAATACAGCTATAATTATGTGTGTGTGTGTTGTAATATCTGAGAGATAAACTCTACTGTAAATCATAAATCCAATCACGGTCTCCAGCAGAGCTTTGCTGCATCTAATGCTTAATAATATCTTACCAAAAGCTCATTTCTTGAGATATCAACCTCATATTCCAAACACAACTTGTTTAGATTTATGGCTTGTGATTTTGATTAGTTTAACACGTTTCATAAAATATAATTCACCTTTTTAAACTTTGTTTACTTCAACAATAACGTGTCTTTTTTTGGATCGAGACCAAACTTAACGCAAAGTTTTTTTGACACGGATATTTTTATCCACTATGGAGCCATGTGCAACTTCTTTATTGACGCACAAAGAACAATATCCTAATGATTTTGGGCGTAAAAGAGAAATTGATCATTTTGGGCCATGCAATGTGTTGTTGGCTTTTGCTACAAATATAGCTGTGCTGCTTATGACTGCTTCAGGGACACATAAAGAAACTCGAGTTCCTGCAACGACAAAGTGCTTCAGAGTCAGTCACCTGATCTCATCGGCTGAAAAGTTCACAATAGTGGGGATGAAGTTCTCTCGCATGATGATGGAGCGAATCTGCTTCCAGTCGGTGGTGCTCTCGCCCAGCAGCAGACAGATGGACTCCAGAGCCAGCTTGACCGCCGCCGGCGGGTTGGCCATCGAGCGCACCTCCACCAAGTGCTGCTTCTTAATCGATTTAACCGCTAAATAACCCACAAGCAGAGGAGAGAGTGAAGAGGTTATCGCAGTGAAAATCCACCGATGTCTCCGGCGACTGACACCGCCGCAGCCGGTCACTAGGTGGCGCTTGTTTTAGAGAAACATTTGATTATTAGCCAATGTTTCTCAAATATGGAGCGCAAACTCAGCAGGTGCCATCTCAAATCAGTGAATATTTCCACAGCTAACAAGAAAAAACATTTCAAACGGATACTGTATTTAATATTAAAAGGTCGACCGATTTATCGGTTTTGCCGATTAATCACCACAAATAGTTGATTGATGCCACAGAGCGCTATTCACATAGCTTTACATTAAATGAGATTATAGCGGTCCCAAATCGTTGTTAATGTATGACTTCACCCTAGGCTGTAGAAGTGTGTATTTGTCTTCTGTGGTTCTAATAAAGTCTGTATGATTGATATAGAGAGCTGTAATATCGATGGACAGAACTCATGCTGCTTCTGTGATTAAATAACTCGTTTTAGACCGCTTTAGTCGAATCAATTGGAACTGAATGCCTGGCGACTCTCTCTGGAGCTTATATGTGAACAGTAGATGGCGCTCTGCTCTAGTGTTCATCCACTCAAACACAGATGAAGAGTCTGTAATCTCACCTCGGCTCAGACGCCTGATTAATGTAAACACAGCTCACTGTGATTTCTGTGCGAATCGTAGGATTATTTTAGGTTCAAGCGTGTGAACAGATTTGGAAACGAGCGGAGTACGGCTGTTTCTGAAGCATGCAGTGCTCAAAACTAAGCTTTTTTATTTTCTGCGATTAAGTGATTAATACGATTTTGGTCGACGAGCCTCTTCTGGTTAGTTAGGGGTCCTAGATAGAAGCAAATTAAGTTTGAGAGTATATACACACAGCATACATATGTGATTTCAGAGCTACTGTGTGTATATCTAAAGAGGTCTTTTGAAATGGTAATACTTTACTCCATTAGTAACGTCGTTAAGATGAATGAAAGCTGCAGAAGTGTTGTTTCTGGTTAAGAGTGGTAATTATATTTACTGTTACTAATACATTTTTAAAATGTTAAGTTTCTACTGTTAATATTAGGTATTACACTAACTAATTTTAATGATCAATATAATATTAATATGCAATTTAAGTTTTTTAAATAAAATGAAAGCACTATTTTAAAAACTATTGGTTGATTAATCGGTATCGGTGTGGTTCGACTTAGTATTTTTGTCTCGATTTTCTAGTACAAATATCTCATTTTTGAATCAAGATGCATTTACTGTACGAGTACAATTATTTAAGATATAAAATTTTTTTTTTGTCTCAAAACACGCAAAAATCAGCTAATGGGGTAATAAAAATAATATTAACTCAAAGGCTAAACTATTTTCCTCTTACCCCATTAGCAGATATTTTTACTTGTTTGAAGCAAAAACTAATCAGATGTAAATTCGTAATATTTTGATTCACGGTTCTTGTCAAGTAAACGCATCTTGATTCAAGAATGTTTAGATATTAAACAAGGCAAAAATACTAAGTAATATAATAATATCGGTCGCCCTCTCGTTAATCTGTGCATCGTTATAACCGCACCGTTCTGAGCCTCGATGACGGCCGGCTCCACCTGGTCCAAATCCTCCTTCACACTCAGCTGCTTGTCTTTAATCACTTCCTGCTGCTTGTAAACCGCTTCCTGTATGTCCTGACTCATGACCTGTGAAACCAAACGACACCCGTCAGAGCAGCGGCACACGAGCACTGAAGGACGCGCTGAACCGGGACCCTTGCCTTCTTCTTCTCCGCCTCCTGCTGGTCCTTCACCATCTTCTTCAGCTTGTCGTTGGCAGCAGCGTTTTTGACCTCCAGCTCCTGACTCTTGATCCGCAGGTCGCGCCGCAGCTCCTCCACCTGTGACGTCACACCATTATTTTGGTGAGTATTGGTAGCAATAAACAACAATACATTGTATGGGTCACAATTATACATTTTTATTTTATGACAAAAATCATTAGATATTGAGATCATGTTCCATGAAGATATTTAGTGCATTTCCTACTATAACAAATATTATTGATTATTAATATGCATTGCTAAGAACTTAATTTGAACAAATTTGATTCTCAATATTGTTTTGCACCAGATTTTAAAATACATCAATGGAAATATCATTTATTCAGCTTTCAGATGATGCATAAATTTCAATTTCACAAAAAAATTGACACGTATGACTGGTTTTGTGCTCAAGGGTCACATTTTTTATATTCATTTAATATTGTAATCAGGATTATGAGTGGGCCATATGACCAAAACTTTATATGAGTGATTTATTTACATATCAAATATATATTTATGACACTATGACATCTACATCGTAGAGACCAGCGATATTTCACAATTCTCACAGCAGAGTACTAAAATATAATGTTAGTAACTAACAAACAAAAATTCCTCAATTATCGAAAAATTTAACTGTCAGTAATAATAAAAAAAGCTAAGGGCAAATACAATAAAATAAACGAACTGCTTTTTATGCAAGTCTAAAGTGTTCAGAAATGTAAAATAAAACAGTATAGTCCGAGTAAGAATTAAACGTTCTTGGTTTCTTAAAGCTACAATCACTATTTGATTTTTAATTAGTCTTTTGTTGTTTGATTAATATTAAGCACACAGTTGCTGCAGGAATATAGTGCGCTGTCTCTTTAAGAGCCGCACGGATCCTATTTTCTGTTACACAAGTATTTGTTTGATTACTGATATAAAGCACACAGTCACTTCAGGAATATAGTGCGCTGTCTCTTTAAGAGCCGCACGGATCCTATTTTCTGTTACACAAGTATTTGTTTGATTATTAATATTAAGTACACAGTCGCTGCAGGAATATAGCGCGCTGTCTCTTTAAGAGCCGCACGGATCCTATTTTCTGTTACACAAGTATTTGTTTGATTATTAATATTAAGTCCACAGTCGCTGCAGGAATATAGCGCGCTGTCTCTTTAAGAGCCGCACTGATCCTATTTACTGTTACACAAGTATTTGTTTGATTATTAATATAAAGCACACAGTCGCTGCAGGAATATAGTGCGCTGTCTCTTTAAGAGCCGCACGGATTCAATTTACCATTACACACCTATTTTCATTCTCAACTGCTTGTGTTCATTTACTACATGATCAACGAGGGTTTACGTGAATAATCACTAAGCACTAATCACTTCATTACATTTACAGAGAGTTGCTAATGACCTTCGTCTAATTAGAGATGCTGCCTTTGATACAGTAGAATGTGGTTCTTCTCAATCGGTGACCTCTCTGATTGTAATACGTGGGATGGTAAAGCGCTCTTATCTTGCTGATAGAGCTTTCTCAGTCAAATATGGTAACTTTGTTTCAGCAACCGTGCGCCTGTCACTTGTGGGGTCCCTCAAGGCTCTGTTATTGGCCCCATCTTATTCTCTTCATACATGTTGGATATCTCTGGATTTGATTTATCTTTTAAATATGGCATGTTTCACCATGTGTATGCCGACGATACGCAGATTTCTCTCCCTTTGAAATCAGTAGAGCGTTATGGTTGTAATTCACCTTTGGCATGTCTGGAGGAGGTTAGGAGCTGGATGTCATCATTTGGTTCAGTTAAACCAGAGTTAAACTGAGATTATGCTTTTTGGCCCAGCCAGAGTATGCTTGGATATCGCCACACATTTAGACACATGGTCAAACTATCAGGATCAAGTAAAAGTCTAGGTGTTGTGTTTGACCCAGAGATGAAATTTGATTCTGTGGTTAAGAGTTGCTTTAGATTAGATCTATTACTCGATTGAAGTCTATACTGTCGAGGAAAGATTATTAATGCCTTTGTTCTGTCACGTCTCGACTATTGCAATGTTTAATAAGCAGGGTCCTGTCAGATCAGTACATCACGTTTGCATCGACAGCTAGGTTGCTGGTGGGTGCTAATAAAAGTCATATTTCTCCTATTTTGGCTTCTTTTAAATGGCAAGCAGTGGACTCCAGGATCAAATATGGTGCATGTTATTAAAGCAGTGCATGGGACGGCTCCTGCTGATGTGTCTTCACCAATCACTTAAATAATTATAATAATAATAATTATAATAATAATAATGTCATTACTTGTAGTTCCTCGAACTCGTTTAAAGTTAAAGGGCATCAGGTCTTTGCTGTGGCGGGTCCAAGGCTTTGGAAAAGTCTGCCTCATGAACTTAGGGAGATTACTTCGTTAAATGTTTTAAGTGAGGGTTAAAAGTTATTTTCGGTCTTTAGACTTTGAGAGTTTGTGCTAGTATTCAATGTTTTACTCGGTTGTGTGTTTGATGCTGCTTCTGCAGGTGCAGTTGTTATATAAATAAAGTGAATGAATGAATAAATCAAGCACGTCCCATTTTGCAAAAAGTCTCGTTACATGATTGTACTGATTTACGTGCAAAATTGGGCTTTTATGGAGGAGCGAGTGCAATAATCGAACTACTAAGCGAGCTGGTGCGTGTGTGATGTGGTGTGAAGCGCGCACCTGATCCACGGTCTCCTTGATCTTGCGCAGACCCACGTTCAGATGCATCTGCTGCTCCTCCAGCTCGCTGCGCTTCTCGTTGAACAGGTTGGCGTAGTGGTTGATGAAGTCCAGGTAGTGTCGCGGGGTGATGGCCATAATGCGGCTGCCGCGCTTCACCATATGACTGTTAGCCTAGCGCACAGACAGACAGAGACAAACCACACACACACACACACACACACACACACACACACACACACAGAGACACACACACACACACACACACACAGAGAGACACACACACACACACACACACACACAGAGAGACACACACACACACACACACACACACAGAGAGACACACACACAGAGACACACACACACACAGAGAGAGACACACACACACACAGAGAGACACACACACACACACACACACACACAGAGAGACACACACACAGAGACACAGAGACACACACACACACACAGAGAGACACACAGAGACACACACACACACACACAGAGACACACACACACACACAGACACACACACACACACACACACACACACACACACACACAGAGACACACACACACACACAGAGAGACACACACACACACACACACACACACACACACACACACACACACAGAGACACACACACACACACACACACACACACACACACACACAGAGACACACACACACACACACACACAGAGACACACACACACACACACACAGAGACACACACACACACACACACACACACACACAGACACACACACACACACACACACACACAGAGAGACACACACACACATACAGAGAAATAAAGCGTCACAGTGTGCACAGAAACTAGAGATTCACGATTCTTAACTAAAAACATATTTTTTATTTAATATTACTAAAAATATGAATTGCTGCAGTCTATTTAAAAGTGTTACATTTGCATTCATTAAAAAAATATGTATTTAATAAACCAATTTTTAATATTACATTTAGTGGTCAAAGAGATTAAATCGCATCCAAAATAAAAGTATTGTTTACACATATATATATATAAATACACACCCATCCATGCATATATTTAAGAAAAATACATTACATTTATATTTAAATATATTTTTATATAATATAAATATAAACATGTAAATATTTTGATAATATATACGGTGCGTGTGTGTGTGTATATATATATATATACACAGTACACCAATATATTATGTAAATAAAGATTATTTTGGATGCGATTAATCATTTAACAGCACAAATGATGAAAAAGTGGTTTGAGTGAATGATTCAATGACTCGCTCATTAATACTTCACTCGGTTCATTACTGGATGAATCAGTGTTTTGAACGAATCTCTTGAGTGAATGATTCAATGACTCGCTCATTAATACTTCACCGGTTCATTACTGGATGAATCAGTGTTTTGAACGAATCTCTTGAGTGAATGATTCAATGACTCGCTCATTAATACTTCACTCGGTTCATTACTGGATGAATCAGTGTTTTGAACGAATCTCTTGAGTGAATGATTCAATGACTCGCTCATTAATACTTCACTCGGTTCATTACTGGATGAATCAGTGTTTTGAACGAATCTCTTGAGTGAATGATTCAATGACTCGCTCATTAATACTTCACTCGGTTCATTACTGGATGAATCAGTGTTTGAACGAACCTCTTGAGTGAATGATTCAATGACTCACTCATTAATACTTCACTCGGTTCATTACTGGATGAATCAGTGTTTGAACGAACCTCTTGAGTGAATGATTCAATGACTCGCTCATTAATACTTCACTCGGTTCATTACTGGATGAATCAGTGTTTTAACGAATCTCTTGAGTGAATGATTCAATGACTCACTCATTAATACTTCACTCGGTTCATTACTGGATGAATCAGTGTTTGAACGAACCTCTTGAGTGAATGATTCAATGACTCGCTCATTAATACTTCACTCGGTTCATTACTGGATGAATCAGTGTTTGAACGAACCTCTTGAGTGAATGATTCAATGACTCGCTCATTAATACTTCACTCGGTTCATTACTGGATGAATCAGTGTTTGAACGAATCTCTTGAATGAATGATTCAGTGACTCACTCATTAATACTTCACTCGGTTCATTACTGGATGAATCAGTGTTTTTAACGAATCTCTTGAGTGAATGATTCAATGACTCACTCATTAATACTTCACTCGGTTCATTACTGGATGAATCAGTGTTTGAACGAATCTCTTGAGTGAATGATTAAATGACTCACTCATTAATACTTCACTCGGTTCATTACTGGATGAATCAGTGTTTTAACGAATGATTCAATGACTCACTCATTAATACTTCACTCGGTTCATTACTGGATGAATCAGTGTTTTTAACGAATCTCTTGAATTAATGATTCAATGATTCGCTCATTAATACTTCACTCGGTTCATTACTGGATGAATCAGTGTTTGAACGAATCTCTTGAATGAATGATTCAATGACTCGCTCATTAATACTTCACTCGGTTCATTACTGGATGAATCAGTGTTTGAACGAATCTCTTGAATGAATGATTCAATGACTCACTCATTAATACTTCACTCGGTTCATTACTGGATGAATCAGTGTTTTAACGAATGATTCAGTGACTCGCTCATTAATACTTCACTCGGTTCATTACTGGATGAATCAGTGTTTTTAACGGATCTCTTGAATGAATGATTCAATGACTCGCTCATTAATACTTCACTCGGTTCATTACTGGATGAATCAGTGTTTTTAATGAATCTCTTGAGTGAATGATTCAATGACTCACTCATTAATACTTCACTCGGTTCATTACTGGATGAATCAGTGTTTGAACGAATCTCTTGAGTGAATGATTCAATGACTCACTCATTAATACTTCACTCAGTTCATTACTGGATGAATCAGTGTTTGAACGAATCTCTTGAGTGAATGATTCAATGACTCACTCATTAATACTTCACTCGGTTCATTACTGGATGAATCAGTGTTTTGAACGAATCTCTTGAGTGAATGATTCAATGACTCACTCATTAATACTTCACTCGGTTCATTACTGGATGAATCAGTGTTTGAACGAATCTCTTGAGTGAATGATTCAATGACTCACTCATTAATACTTCACTCGGTTCATTACTGGATGAATCAGTGTTTGAATGAATCTCTTGAGTGAATGATTCAATGACTCATTAATACTTCACTCGTTCATTACTGGATGAATCAGTGTTTGAACGAATCTCTTGAGTGAATGATTCAATGACAAATACAGTTTTAACAGTCACTTGTCGCCACCTAGTGGAGAAATGCTGCAATCGACACACGATAGATGATACTTTCTAAAGGTGATCTGCTCTATGATCGGTACAATAGACATCCGAACTATAACTTTCATGCCAGTATTTCCATGATAAGCTGAATGATTGTAAAGCAGAAGTAACACAGTGTAGCTGAACAGACGGTTTGTGAACAGCGCTGACCTGGTGCAGTGTCTGGTGCACGAACACGCAGCCGTTGACGATAGCCTCGCGGTGGCTCGGCAGCTGCGGGAGCTTGTCGTACACGGTGGGCATGTAGTCCGGCACTTTGTAGTTGGGCTTCTCCAGGTCCATCTTGCAGGTGAACTCTTTACCCACCTGATAGAGCGCTTCAGTGGACCAGTCCCCAAACCAGTTGAGCACACACCTGAGGAACACGCATTAAACCAGCATCGGTGAGAGACAGGAGTTGACATTAGCTGGGATTTAATCTGATGCACAAAATTAGAATATCACTTAAAACATCTGAATGTTTTTTGGCAGTACATTGAAGCATTGAAAATAACTATATAATCAATCACTGCATTTTCTTCTCAGAAAGATGCTGTTAGCCTTAACATTTTATTTTAAGATTTAACATTTGTAGATGGTCTCAAGCAAAAGAGTTGCAAAACTAAAATAAAACACAATCATGAATAAATCAGTATATATAAAATTGTGTGTCATGTTTGTGATTTTTATGTTAATGTAAGCTATAGCTTCTGACCTTTAAATCAAAACATACTCATTATTTTATGACATCAATTACTGCTTTATTTAATCAGAAACAGTCTAAATGTTACTAGTGTTGTCTATTTTACTTTTAATTTAATTAGAAGTATTCCAACAGCGACTCCTACAGCTTAAAACTCGTTACCAAGCGGTCGTTAGGACCCGGGGGAGGCTATTACTGATTACTCTCTCACACACACCGAACTCCTTCAGTGCTGCTTTCACAGATTAAACACAGCGATCCATAACACTGATCTAATGTAATCAATCTAATCGCTAGCATGCGAGTTAATATCGGTAAGACATATCGGCATAATTCTTCATATCGGGTCGATATTTACATTTAAAGCATTATCGGCCGATATCAGTCCGATAATATCATGCATCTCTAACAGCAAGGTCATGGGTTTGAGTGCCAGGGAAAGCATGAGATGCATGAATCAAACGCACCTGTTGAAGAGGGCCGGTGAGGTGGCCGCTCTGTCCTTTAGTCCCTCGGACGACGGGTTCATGGTGAACACCACGTGCAGGTTCCTGATCACCTGACTCGTGAACCACTTGTACAGCTCCTCGTGAGTGTCCAGCATCAAGCCCTCCTTCTGCGCTCCTTCCTTGCACTGCGTCATCAGCGTGGCGTATTCGTCGCCCTCGAACAGGCCGGGCACCTGCAACGAGAACACAATTGTTTGAGAATGAGCAAGTTAAAATGAGGCGTGCGAATGCATGGTCTGCTCCGCTCCGTTGCAGGAGGCCGATATCAGAGACGCGCTTCGGGTTCACACTCATGCGACGAAGCAGACCGCTTCTTAAACCAGGAGGAGAACATTAAGATTTTCTTGTGAACACAAACACGGTTTAGTTTTACTTTGTGTTTGCATTTTACGCATGGCATCAGGGCCAAAACAATCCGCCACTAGATGGCGGGCCAGAACACACTCAAAGGATAATTCAAGAAAAATACAACTAATCTAATCTTCATTCACCAACTTGCAACACTTGCTAAAACACATGTGGGAAATGCACAATGGATAAAAATAACAAATACAAATAAAAGAGAACTTGAATATGCCAATTAATGGCATGTTTGAGTCATGCTCTTAACGAGCTGCATTTTGTTTAATTGTTTGTGTGCTGGAGATACGCTATTATGTTGTGTGCAGAGTGATGTTAACATTGAGAGAAAACGGCACAATCAAAGAGTCTAAAGAGGAAAGCTGACGGCATACAAAGAAGAATAGAAAGAACTATACGTTATTAGTCGATATATGAATTAATACAGCATGTGGTTTATGCATGCCTCGCTTTTGTTAATAAACAGTCAACATTATAATTTTATATCTGCTAGCTATCCTATTATTGTTTGCATTGTTTTCAATTAACCACTGTATGACTTGTATTGTGTAATTATTACATTTTCTAGTGTTTATTACTACATTTTAGGGTTTACATTTTCTAGTAAATTTTCTTTTACAAATTTAATTAGCAGGTTTTCTAATTAAATTGTTTTTCGGGCGACTTGTAACATCTTGTCCAGGGACTACGGATGAAAAATAGCCTTAAACGTGATCGAAAGATTGATACAAAGCGTCCGAAGCACGGCTTATATCAGCAAAAGTGGAACAATTCAAAACTCAAATAACACTGATGGAAAAGAACGGGTTGAAATGTTCAAACGCCTCTTTTATGGATTTATGAATATGATCTTTCATGCAGTGTGTGAGTGAATTAAAACCGGTTAAATCTGAAAGTGCTCGTAAAGTCATCGTCTCTCAAAATAAATCGGAGTCGTTATAAAACCAATCCCAAACATTAGCATATTTCCCGCCCACATGTTGCAGCGGTTTCCCCGGTAACGCTGTACACAAAGTAACACTGTGCTCTGCTTTAAATGAAATCGACCAATCAGAGCAGATTAGCGTCATGCAGAGGCGGAGTTTGGAAAACTGAATTGTTTGAGAGTCGTTGAGCAAATAAGATAAAAATAAAAGCATATTATAAGTGTTTTTTCTGACCTTGCATGCATCCCGAAACCAAACTTTCATAACTCATAATAGGGGCACTTTAACTACTTTTGTTACCATTTAACTATAAAAGAAAAACTATTCATCAGCATGCATTGAGGAGCATGAAAAAAGGAGTGCAACCAAATCATGCGAGCAGAACGGAGAAAGTGTTTCTTCACGGGCCGCACCTCTCCGTTAGCCAGCAGCGTGTTCATGCGCTCCAAGAAGCCCGAGTCCAGCACGTTCGACTCGTCCATGATGAAGGCGATCTTCTCGTTCTTGCAGCCGGAGCGGCGGAGGACCGTACGCAGGTCTTCGTCAAAGTCCTCGCCGGTGTACTTGCGGTGGACCTGTGAGGATACCATCCGTTACAAAAGCCCAAACCACCATCAAACCCGAGCGACTATTATTAGTCCGTTCCAACCTTGATCTGATAGACACTCAGTCCGTTCATCCAGGCCACGAAGCGGGAGAGCGTGGTCTTCCCAGCGCCGCTGACGCCGATCAGGAGCAGGTGACCCTGCGGCTGACGGAAGATTCTGAGGGAGAGCATCGTTTACATTTAGCCATGTGTGGCCAAGCAGTCAAAGCAGCACAGGTATACTTAGAATACATTGTATGGGTCACAATTGATCCTGTTATGCCAAAAATCATTAGGATATTAAGATCATAAAGATATTTACAACTTCAAAGATGATTTTCTCAATATTTAGATGTTTTTGCACCAGATATTCAAATATTGTCCAAACCATACATCAATGGAAATATTATTTATTCAGCTTCCAGATGATGCATACATCTCAAGAAATTTTTTTTTTACACTTATGACTGGTTTTGTGCTCCAGGGACACAGTCATATGCTAAATGAGCAAAGAGCAAAAAATTCTGAAAATTAAAAAATAAAATAACTATATATATATATATAAAAATAAAAAAAATCAACAATCGGTCAAATGTTCAAAAAAAAAATTAGAGAATTTGTACAATTTTCTGAATTTTATTTCTTTTTTAATCGAGAATAGACAAAAAAAAAAAAAAAAAAAAAAGGCAAATCTGTCAAATGTTCTGAAAACAAATAAAAAAAAAAAAAAAAAAAAAGCCAAATCTGTCAAATGTTCTAAAAACAAAGTAACAATGTTTTGCCCAACTCCAGCCGTAGCTGAGAAACCTGGCACGGCTCTCGTTACCTGTCGATCCGCAGCACGTGATCCAGAACCTCATTGAAGAGCACCAGAGGAACGTCCAGCTCCTCCTCGTAGAACACCTTCAGCCTGGCCTTCACATAGTCACGCAGCTCCTCCTGCTCCACGGGAATGTAGTCCTGCAGGAGAACAGCAGCGGTCAGGCGTCTCGGAGTCTGCGGTGACGTCCGGTAGAGCTCAGCCGGTCACTCACCTTGGACAGCCAGTTGCTGTAGAGGATGGGTCGGGTCAGGGCTTTGTCACGGTCGATGTTGGGAAAGTGTTTGAGGGCGACCGTGTTGATGTTCTCATCGGTCCAGCGTCGCTCCTCGTCCTCCACCAATCTGCCAGGAGAAGTCACAAGAATCAACACATACAGCTTTGCTGCGGATGCACGTGTTGGAAACAAAGAGTGACAAAGTGATCTACCGAGCCTTAAAGGGACAGTCACACAAAAATAAAAAATACACCCCATGATTTACTCACCCTAAAGCCGTCCTAGGTCTATATGACTTTCTTCTTTCAGATGAAGCTAATCGGAGTTATATACTTAATAAACATCCTGGTTCTTTCAAGCTTTATAATGCCGGTGAATGGGTGTTATTTTCAATAGCCCAAAAGAAGTCCAATAAAGCGCATCCACCCATAATAAAGTCAAGTCAGCTTTATTTATATAGTGCTTTTTACGATACTGATTGTGTCAAAGCAGCTTTACAGGATCATACGTGTCCCTGGAGCACAGACGCAGTCTTAAGCAGCACAGCTATATTTGTAGCAATAGCCAACAATACGTTGTATGGCTCAAAATTGTTCCTTTTAAAAACAAATCAAGATCTGCTCATATTTAAAAAGTAACGTAACACATTATTTTCCATAAAAAGTAATTGGTTAATTAGTTACTTTTTTAGGGAGTAACGCAATATTGTATCGCATTACTTTTAAAAGTAACTTTCCCCGACACTGCCTAGAATGCCTCGAGGGTGAGTAAATCATGGGGGGGGGTTCATTGAACGGTGTTTGAACGGACCGGTCCTGGAAGAGGCGCAGTGCTTCGTGAGCCCAGATGCGAATCAGTCCCTCCACAGGCAGCGTCTCCAGCGGCCGCAGCGCCTCAAAGATGCCTCGGACCCAGCGGCTCATCTCTCTCGGAGAGTAGATGTAGTGAGGCTGCGTGTCCTGAGTGAAGCGCTCCTGTACAAACACACCAGAGAGAGCTCGATCCAAAGCATTCATAACGTTCATCACGTGACCGGCTCAGAGATCCACAGCACAAGCCTGTCAATATTATACCGGTTTACAAGCTGCACCACCTCTCAAAACAATGAAGTAGAAAGGTTTAGTTTAGCTGTTTTCAGCACCCGTCGCAATTTCAAATCACTAAAAAAACAGCGTGACAAAACACTTAAAGAGTCATTGTATTTAAAGCAGTGATATTAAAAGGCTAAGCTCAGTACAGACCTCACTGACGATGCATGGTTTATATCTGATTAACCTGAATATGAACACAATGCACTTAACGGTTCAGTGTTTTCTCTGGGAACACATTTAATGTGAATCTTTAACAGTTCATCTGCTCGTCTATATAAACTATGCATCGTCAGTAAAGTGTGTACCGAGTTTAGCCTTAACTCTTTACCCGCCAAACACATGATTTTACAAGTTTCTGAATTCTCACTGTTATACGCTAGGGGGCGCTGTTACGCATCTCCTGAATGAGTCTAGAATAGGGTTGCAAAGGGGTGGAACATTTCCGGTAACTTTCCAAAAATCCTGAAAAATTTCAAAAATTCCAGGTAAGTAAGTGTCAACAAAATTCGGAAGATTTACAAAATTCCAGGTAACTTTAAAAAAATCCCTTAAAATTTTAATAATTCCAGTAAGCTTCCAAAATTCCCGGAAAACTTTCACAATTCCCATTAAGTTTTCCAAAATCCTGGACAATTTTCACAATTCCCAGTAAGTTTCCAACATTTACTGGAAATATTCCAACTTTTTGCAACCCTAGTCTAGAATCACTCGATCAAAAACAGACCAGGAAGACACAGCGATCTCATATATAAGAATATGCTTATGAAAAATAATGTGATCAGCGTTG
>CM050428.1:28494319-28526819 GCA_027564155.1 Gymnocypris eckloni scoliostomus
CATGAGCTGGACGATGGCGTCACTGAATCAATGATGAACTGACTTTAACTGAACAATTGAGTGTTTACGGTTGTGCATTATTGACACTATTCTTCCGGTATGGCGCTGTAAAGCAGCTTTGCCACGATCGGTGCAGTTAAAGCGCAGTATAACGGTGGGCCGCACCTGCATGTATTTCTCCAGCTGCTCGACAGGCATGGGGAAGTCCGGGTGGTTGTTGTTGTAAAGGGCCACGTTACGGCAGGCCTGATGAAGCATGGAGAAGAGCGAGCTCAGCGAGCGCAGCCGCGTGAAGTCCATGATGTGCTCCATCTTAGACGCGTGCTCCAGAGCTTTGATGACCAGACCGGTGGAGGTGAAGTACGGCTGCAGGATCGCAGCGGAGTCCCTCTGGATCTGTGGATTAAACACAAGAGGATAAGACATGTGTGAAGGACTAACTGAGCGATAGAGACGGACGCAAGATAAACAGCATGCAGAACGGGACTCTTCATGATCCATCAGTACTTCTAGATCCTCGTTTCAAGGTTTGTAATCTAAGCTACTGTATCATATTTGATGTGAATGCCTCTAAATGAACAAACTATCTCGAGATGAACACTTTCTGAAGCAGCTCAGCTTTACTTGATTCTCCATCAATCATGTGTTAGTCTCAAATCTGATCTTTCGAGCAGCGTTTGTTTCCATAAGCTTAACTTTCACTGAACGATCTTCATCTCACGTCTTCTGAGGAGCGTTTATTTCTTCATCTCTCAATCAGCATTGCATTATATTTGGATCATTTACATCTCAGATTATTGGAGATATAGAGCAACGACCCTCAGCTTTAAAACGTGGCATAAAAGCACAGATTCTCTGCATTCGTCTCATTTGGATATTCAGAGGCTCTAGCGTACATGATTGCATCATCACATTTGGACTACACTGATTGGTCAGAAGAAACCAATGCATTTCATCCCTCAGAGCCCAAAAAGGAATGATCGTTGACGCTTAGTCCCGCCCCCGTGCCCAGATTGGTTCAAACGGTCACAAATTAACCAATAAACATAGGTTTTGAAGCATTGTTTAGCCCGTTTCTTTGGGATCTGAGCAAATGCAGAGTGAAGTGTGTCGTGCGTGCATGAAAACAAACGAGAGCGCTCTCTTAAAAACACAAGACTTTGGTATAAAACAAACCAAAACAAGGATGAAAAAGCGGTACATATCAGATAAAGCACTGGAGTTCATGTCTTCACGTCACGAAGCGATGTCCAGAGTACAGCTAGCGGTTTTATTATGTAAATAATACTCATATAATTCATTTGCACTATTGTTTTCTATTGCACTATATATTTCTCACCCATGTTGTGTGTAGTTTGTGAATTTGCACTGGTTGTATTTTTATAACTTGCTGCACTGTTTGTTTTTCATACTTGGATAAATGTATATATATATAATTTTTTAAATTACTGTATTTTGTTATATAACACTGTTACCATTTTCATGCAGTTGGACACATCTATATTGTTAGTAAAGTAAATAGACCTGTTTTTCACTGAAACAGCACCTATAGCAATATGTTAATAAATGGCTATAACTGGCTTTGGGAATGTTATATGTAGACAAAACGTTATTTGGAAGTAAAACACCCAGATACAGCTCTCTAAAGAAACAAATCCAGGAGTTTCTGTTTGAGTACACAGTAAAAAAACAAACCCAATTATTGCTTGCGTTTTCTTAAAGTTCTACAAATGCGTTAATTCTTAGAGACAAAGGAACAAGGAAACTTCCGAGTTCTCCTGGTTATAATGATATATGGCACTTGATGCTGACTGCTAGAGTAGCTCTGAATACACTAAGACAAGTGCAGGCATGTCAGCTGCCCCGAATATGTTCTTTAAGGGTTGAATAATTGAACGTGGTTCACGGCGTGTACCTGCAGCATCGGTGAGGCGGTCTCCTCGCTCTCGTCCTCCGTGGCCTTCCTCATGCGCTGGGCCTCATCCTCGCCCTCATCCAGCGGGTTGCTCCGCAGACGCGCCAGGAAGTTGTTGAAGATCATGTCTGTGCTGAGAACATCCTCGCTGAACCAGACCATCCCGCAGCGGGACACGGTGGCCAGCGTGGCGTACTTCAGGTCCTGCACCTCGAACATGACGCGCACCTGTGTGAGAGAGCAGCATCAGTACCATCACCATCACCACAGACTCATCACTAGATCAGCTGCGGCGTACGTTGGGCGGCAGGCTGAGGCGCTCTCCGTTGGGAAGAGTCAGGAGTTTGTTGTCGTCCAGCACAGAGTTCAGATTCTCCACCCACTCCGGATCCACGTCACCATCGAAGATGATCCACTGCCGCTTCTGCAGCTCTCCGCGAACGTTATCGATGATCCTGAGTGAGCAAAAACACAGCATATGAGGACAATGTGTGGGAAACTTACTTTTAAAAGTCATGCGTTGCTTCTCTAGTTACTTCAAATAAAGTAGTCTGATTACGTTACTTGTAATGCGTTACCCCAACACTGAGTGAGCTTTATTTATTAAGTGCTTTTAACTATACAGATTGTCAAAGCAGTGTTACTGTATTAAATATGAAAATATCATTTAAACTGTTGAATCATTTCATAAGTGAGTCATTGCGACTGAACTGAATCATTTAAACGATTGATTCATTTCATAAGTGAGTCATTGTGACTGAACTGAATCATTTAAACGATTGATTCATTTCATAAGTGAGTCATTGCGATTGAACTGAATCATTTAAACGATTGATTCATTTCATAAGTGAGTCATTACAATTGAGTACATTTAAAGCGATTGATTCATTTCATAAGTGAGTCATACAGACTGAACTGAATCATTTAAACGATTAATTCATTTCATATGAACTCATTGCGATGAACATGAATCATTTACATGATTCATTAATTTCATAAGTGAGTCATTGCGACTGAACTGAATCATTTAAATGATTGATTCATTTCATAAGTGAGTCATTGCGACTGAACCGAATCATTTAAACGATTGATTCATTTCATAAGTGAGTCATTGCGACTGAACCGAATCATTTAAACGATTGATTCATTTCATAAGTGAGTCATTGCGACTGAACCGAATCATTTAAACGATTGATTCATTTAATAATGAAAATAATAATACAGAAGCACAACAGTAAACACTCAATTGTCAGTTAAATCAGGGCTGTGTTTCCCAAAAGCATCATAAGCCAACATCGTAGCCAGAGACGTCAGGAACCAAAACCCAACTGGTGACAGAAATGTGTTTGGGTTCGGTCAGAACGACCCCAAGGTCATGGCCAGAGCGCTGATGACCGACGAGGACTCACTTTCTGAGCACGTGTGTGAAGAGCCCGTCGGTCCACTCGCGTGTGTTGGGGTCCAGCGTGCCGTACAGGTGGTCTTTGCTGATGGCTTTGGGGTCGATGATGTGAGCGATGCCCTCCATGCCCTCCAGCCTCTCCAGGGCTTTGAGCAGGACTCTCCAGGCCATGGTCTTCCCGCTGCCCGACGGGCCGACCATCATCAGCCCGTGATTGATCTGCGTGATCTGATAGAGCTGCAGCACCTGAGGAAGAAGACGCAGGGCTTTAGGCTGTTACCAAACAAATGAGACCAGTAATTGAATCTTTGCAGAAGCTGCCTCTGAAGGGTTTAGATGTATTCACACAATGTTTAATGCTGCTCAGAGGGACACGGAGTCCTTTAACCAGTTACAAACACATAGATTTGACGTTTTAAACAAAACATTGAATACTGATAGTTGAAATTATTTAAACAAATTAAAATAGACTTTAAATGTGAAATTAAAACCGCTAGCAGGTGGCAGAAAGTGTTCAAATGGCGGTACACGAATGTGATTATAATGAGAGATAAAGGAATTTTATCCTGATTAATCAAACCAGTAATCGTTCCATCCCTAATGTGCTGTACTCTGAAGCACGCCTTACCTTCTCCACCCACGTGCTGCCCACGTCGTCTCCGTCTCCGTACGTGAGGTACATCTCCGTGCAGACCTTCTTGAGCTCCTCTCGCAGCGCCGTCATCTCTCCTCGCATGTACTGGACGCCGGGGAAGACGTCGGAGAGCAGGCTGAAGAGCAGCGGGATGTCCTCGGCCACCAGCTTCGGCACCATGGTCTCACACACGCTCTGGATCAGAATCTGGCGGTCGAGTCGGAGATCTTTACTCTTCAAACCGCACTCTCTGTGCTTCATTCATCTTAACAGTGCTTTCATCAAAAATAACAATCATCCGAAGCCTAAATTTAAACTATATCATTGCCCAAATGTTTATAAAACAATAAAAAGTAGGATAATACATGTCCTGCTTTCATCCACATACATTATTACTAAACACAAAGTGAATTCCTGATTAATCATCAAGACAAAAAATCTGACCACGCCCAAGTCACGCCAAAAATCTGACTACGCCCAAGTCACGCCCACTATAAAAATCTGACCACGCCCAAGTCACGCCCACTATAAAAATCTGACCACGCCCCAAGTCACGCCCACTATAAAAATATGACCACGCCCCAAGTCACGCCCACTATAAAAATCTGACCACGCCCCAAGTCACGCCCACTATAAAAAATCTGACCACGCCCAAGTCACGCCCACTATAAAATCTGACCACGCCCAAGTCACGCCCACTATAAAAATCTGACCACGCCCAAGTCACGCCCACTATAAAAATCTGACCACGCCCCAAGTCACGCCCACTATAAAAATCTGACTACGCCCAAGTCACGCCCACTATAAAATGATCTGACCACGCCCAAGTCACGCCCACTGAAAAAATATGATTACACCCCATGTCACGCCCACTATAAAAATCTGACTACGCCCCAAGTCACGCCCACTATAAAAAATCTGACCACACCTCAAGTCACGCCCACAAGAAGAATCTGACCACGCCCCAAGTAAAATCTAACCACGAGTCACGCCCACAAAACTCTGACCACGCCCCAAGTGACGCCCACAAGAAAAGACCGTCTGTTCACCTCCTGCTCCGGAAGGTTCTCCGCGATCTCGTTCTCGTCCACGTTTTCACCGCGCTCGCGCTTCTCTCGTTTGATTTTCTGGATGCGTTCTCTCTTGACGTTCCCGGCGCTGATCAGCACGCTCTTGAGCGCTCGCAGACCGAAGTCATAGTGAGACTGAGACGACAGCTGCTCGTCACACAACCTGCAACGACAGACCAAAGCAGGGTTACACACACACACACACACAAGAGACACACACACAGAGAGACACACACACTCTCTCTATCTCTCTCACACAGAGACACACACACAGAGACACTCTCTCACACACTCACACACACACACTCTCACAGGAGACACACACTCTCAGACACACACACACACACACACACACTCTCACACACACAGAGACACACTCACACACAGACACACACACACACACACACACACACACACAGACACACTCTCTCACACACACACACTCTCTCACACACACACACACACACACACTCTCTCACACACACACACACACACACACACACACACACACACACACGTACTTGAAGAACGGGACGATCTTCTTGGCGAGGATCTCCGCCGTGCGGAAGCCCTGCGAGTACAGCATGACCTGAGCGATCAGCTGCCGGTCCGGTTTGGTCATGGCCAAACTCCTGAAGAGCTTCTTGAGGTTATCGGGCAGGTTGGAGCGTCCGGCGTAACCGGGGTTCATGGTGATGAAGATGGCCATCTCCGCACTCACCTTCACCTGTTTGTTCAGCAGCTCTGTGGTGACCTGCACACCTGGACACAGCACAGCAATGACCTGATATCACATGACCTGATATCTGATGAGTCACATGACCTGATATCTGATGAGTCACATGACCTGATATCTGATTAGGGCTGTCAAAAATAAATCGAATTTTGTAATCGATTATATTCAAATCTAAAAAGGCATAATTTCATCAGTAAGGCTAAAAAAAAAATTACACTCGTCTTCTCTCCCGAGGCCACAAGAGGGCGCATCGAGCAAGATATCACCAACGCATGTTTACTCAAAGCAATAAAATAACACGACGATCTGTGAACAAAAACAAACCAATTATGATTAAACCACTATAAACAGCATAGTATAACACAAGGGATCGAAAGCCAAACACACAACACTTTTTTAAATGAAAAACATGCAGAAAAACCGCCATCAAGTCTCAAGTAAGGGTGTGCGATATTGAACAAAAATGATATTGATATTTTTAGACGATATTTTGCCGAGTGTGTTATTGTGCTGATATCGGACTACCGCGGACAGCTACAATTTCTGATATTATTCATATTCTGTGTGCTCCGTTCACATCAGCGATTAATTAATCTTTTAATTTAAGTTTAAATAGATTTGTACCTTTAATAAAGACATTTTTCCCTAAAATTCTACATCTTTTGAGTCAAATGGTTACACTTAATCAGTCAATTAAGATAATACACATTTAGGCTATTACCAAACAAATGAAACCAGTCTATCAAAATATATCTGAAGTGACATTTAGATGCATTTACACACGGTTTAATGCAGCTCAGAGGGACATGGAGTCCTTTAACCAGTTACAAATAAACATTTTAAACAAAACATTGAATTCTGATCAAAATGAAAAGATACTTTAAATGTGAAATTAAAACCGCCAGTAGGTGGCAGAAAGTCACGGTTAATAAGCGAGTCATGACAACTGAACCGAATCATTTAAACGATTGAATCATTCAGAAACAAATCACTTTGCGTTGCTCAGAGACTCCAAGACGTTGCTTTTTATCGGCGAATTAAAGCAAAAACAGGCTATGTCTATATGGTGTATAAAACTTGTTTATTGAACTGTCGTATAAAATCAATATATTTGGAATCGTGCTTATTTCTTTATTTAAACGGCATGAAACGTAAATATACACATTTTCTGCCCCATATCTTGAATTTTGCGATCATTAATGCATTTTAATCGACTGAATCATGCAGCGAAAGAACACGCTCTAAATGCGCTCGCGCACGGTTTAACCCCTTCATCACCGCGTACGCTAGGCTAATGTACGCGTGCACTCCGGAGGTTTGCAAAATACTCGATATTGTCAAATTGCACATCGTTAAAACAACAATTACGATATATAATCGCACACCCTAGTCTCGAGACGTGTTTTTTTAAGTTGTACTTGCATTAAAGGGATACTCCGCCCTAAAATGATAATCTTGTCATTAATCACTTACCCGCATGTCGTTCTGAACCCGTAAAAGCTTCGTCTTCAGAAAACACAATTTAAGATATTTTGGATGCTAATAAATCACACTATCAAGGTCCAGAAAAGTATGAAAAGCATCGTCACAATACTCCATCAGTGGCTCAACCGTAACGTTATGAAGCGACGAATACTTTTTGTACGCAAATAACATTTCCAAAATGGTGCTAACGCTGACGCAAAGTCGTTGAATTGTTGAATAAAGTCGTTATTTTTACGCGTTGCGTACAAGAAGTATTCTCGCCGCTTCAGAACGTTACGGTTGATCCACTGATGGAGTATTGTGACGATGCTTTTCATACTTTTCTGGACCTTGATAGTGTGATTTACTTTCATCCAAAATATCTTAAATTGTGTTTTCTGAAGACGAGTTCTTTTACGGGTTCAGAACGACATGCGGGTAAGTGATTAATGACAAGATTATCATTTTGAGGCGGAGTATCCCTTTAATTAGACATGCTCTTGTGCGAGATGCTATAGCAAACGTGCAATATATGCGTTGTGTGTGAACGGCTTGTTTCAGTTCGGACGTAAACAACATCTCTGCATCCTTTTCCGCAATATTATGATTGAACATAATGCTGCCTCGTTGCACCTAAAACTCAAAATGCAATGTTTTTTTGACAGCCCTAGTTCTGATGTATCTCATGCACGTACTGCGGTCTCGGTTGGGGTTGCTGTGTTCTCTCAGCGCCACCTGGATGTACTGGACCTGCTGGGACACGGCGGACAGCATGCGCTCCTCCAGACGGTTGAACTCGTCGAAGCAGCCCCAGGCGCCCACCTGACACAGACCCACAAAGATGCGGCCCATCGCCTGAAACACAACACCACCAAACCCTGTGATTAAACAGCCGTTAGTGCCCCCCCGACACCCATCCGGTGGCGCCAGTCGTACCTGGAAGTCAAAGGTCTCGTCGCAGTTGAAGACCAGGACGAAGCGGCCCAGCTGGTGACCCAGAGCTTTGACGGACTCGGTCTTTCCCGTTCCAGCAGGACCTACAGAACCAGAACGCACATCATCACTGCTTACGAGTTCAAGATTAAGACTTAATGTGCAAATAACATTAATACCGGCAATATAGCAACATACGTGACCCAGGAGCACAGACGCAGTCATAAGCAGCACAGCTATATTTATAATACATTGTATGGGTCAAAATTTTACATTTTTATTTAATGCCAAAAATCATTAGAATATTAAGATCATGTTCCATGAAGATACTTTGTGCATTACCATAACCTTAATTTTATTATTAATATGTATTTTAATAACTTCAAAGCTGATTTTTGCACCCTCATATTGCAGATTTTCAAATATTGTCCAAACCATACATCAATGGAAATATTATTTAGATGCATAAATCTAAAATAAAATAAAAATGGACCCATGACTGGTTTTTGTGCTCCAGGGTCACATATTAAAACTGTAAAAACCATGATTTACAGTTACAGGTTTTACGTTTCGACCTTTAAACTATTTGTAATAAATCGGACGAGTCAAAAATTTTACGATATTAATCTATACTATTATCAACTAATTAAATAACAATGAATTTTACGGTTTATATCTGTATAACGCATAATCGATCCACCAGTTCACATTCACAGCTCTGCGTGTTTTCACTTTATTCTCTGAACAATAACACAGGCTTCTTGAAAACGCACATTTATTCTCCGCCAGCAGGAGGCGCTCTCGGAGCGGCAGTAAACAGCAGCTGGCTTCATAGCCTTTTGAAGTTTAATCGGCACACATTAAGCCGTATCGCAATTTTGGTCTCTTGAAATCATTATTAAGACTTTCTTGTACAATTTAAGACTTGCTATGGCCGATCGAACTAAATGTATGACTTTATACGGGCCCACAGGAGCTCCGTCTAGATGGACAACTGACCGAAGGGCGATCCTCCCAGCCGGGCCTCCAGCGCCTGCGTCATGGTCAGGTAGCAGCGGTCGGTCAGCGGCGTCTGCACCAGCTTGTCCTGCACGCCCAGATACTCGAAGCCGTAGTTGAACTTGGCGTTGGCCATCTGGATGGAGAGCTGCTGGAGGACGTCGGTCTGCTTGGGGTCGAAGTAGAAGCGCATCTGGCTGAGCCACTCGAAGGATTTGGGGTTGTCGATCTTGTTCTTGATCAGAGTTCGGGTCACGTCTCTCTGGTGCACCAACTCGGTGATCTACGAATAAACAAAAACACGCAAATCACGAACACGTCTGCGGCTACAGATGATCAGACAGAGCTCACGGTTCAACTCGTCATACTGATGTACTCGGAGTCAATATCTGCATCCATGTACAGTGCTGCTCGAAAGTTTGTGAACCCTTTGCAGAATCGGTGATTTTAACAAAATAAGAGAGATTGTATAAAATGCATGTTATTTTTTATTTAGTACGTAAGATATTTTACAGATGTTTACATTCAGTCACACAAGACAAAAATAGCTGTAATAGCTCTCGACACACACACACTCAGACACACACACACACTCACTCACTCACACTCAGACACACACACTTAGACACACACACACACACACTCAGACACACACACACTCAGACACACACACTCAGACACACACACTCAGACACACACACACTCAGACACACACACTCAGACACACACACACTCAGACACACACACACACACACACACACTCAGACACACACACTCAGACACTCTCAGCGCACACACTCTCAGTGCACACACTCACTCTCAGCACACACACACACACACACACACACACACACACGAGTGTCTGACTCCTCACCAGATGCTCCAGCTTCCTTCTGCGCAGCGGCGGCTGCTCCATCAGAACCGTGTCGGCCAGCAGGTTGAGCATCGCCTGCACGTTGACCAGCACGGCCTGCAGCGGACCCATGTCCACCCCGCCGGCGATGGTGGTCAGAGCGTTCTCCACGTTCTCAGACCAGTCGATCTGCGTGGACAGAACCACCAGCTGGGCCTGGACGCAGTGGAGAGGGAGGTTAAGCATTCATGAAGACGCATGCTGTACAGACGCTGGGTTAGTCTGGGAGGACGGGTCACCTGGTATCGGTCGATCCAGTTGATGTAGGTGCTCAGGTCGATGCCCGTGCCCTTGTTGAAGGCACCCACCTCCGTGACAGACTCGGCCAGCAGCTTGGCCAGCGTCACACGCATCTCTCGCTCCACCAGCGTCAGCCACTCGTTGATCTTCGGATGCTCCGTGATGGACACCGGCGTCTTATAGAGCACCTGAAAACAGCAGCGCATTCACATGAAGACAACTAACATCATACTATTGATTTAACTGCACTGATGCTGCAGATGTAGGGATGTAACGATGAACCGCGAGCAGGTTGAAAATGTATTCAAATATATGTGACGAATAAAAGCGGTTGAGATGCCAAACAAACCGCGATACAATTAGGGGTTTATATGAATGCATGTCTGAGGGGAACTGACTGTCTTTAGAAAAGTTTAGATGGTATTCATTTTCATGTAACCAAGGAAACACTTGAGCTGAACACACGAATCATGAGCTGAGTGAATCGTTACATCACTATTCAAATGAGAACAAAACTTGATCTGAATGATGACACGTAGAGCGGCTTTACAGCTGACACTGAATTAGTCTCGTATCGGGCGCCTCAGTGACTAAGGTTTTGGCCAAACAAACACATCCCAGATGTTCCAGATGTCTCTCTCTCCGGACGAGACGTACCTCCTCTCCCTCTCGGGACGAGATGCCCAGCACCTCGGTGCTGTCCTCGTTCAGCAGGATGCTGGAAACGCCAGCAAACATCTTCTTGAAGTGTTTCTGCAGCTTGGCCACATTCTTACTGTTGCCGATGATCTCCAGCAGATCTTCATCCCCAACGAAGTAGAACCTGCGGGAAACAGAAGCGCCTCGAAGTCTTGGTGATTCAGACACCCGTGAGCGTACTGAAGCACGGCCTGCACTTATTTCACCAGCTTAACAACACAATCAACATGGGATTATATTACAGCACAGCAAAAACTGCTAACATTTCCAAAACTATTAATATGCACATTTTTGAAAGCGTTTCTTTGTGACCAAATCACTGGTTTACACATCATATAAACGTCTGAGAGTAGGGCTGTGTGATATGACGATATATATCGGATGGACGAAATAAAAAGTTTATCGGTTCATATTATGTTCTATCGTTTATATCATGGTGTCGCAAAATACTTTGTTTACGGTAATACCTTGAGTGACTGCGATCTTTATACGCCGCCCCCCCCACGGAGCGTGAAGACCGAACGAGCACAAAACCAGGAGCTCGTTACTAAACGAGGACTACATCTGTAGCATGCTCATGCATTTTTAAGCACTGCAGTTTTAAAACAACCGATTTAAGCCGTTGAAACTCAAACAACAGAGCTATACGCATGCGCCGTCTCTTTCTGTGCGAGAGGAGTGCTTTTTCTTTTTAGCCAACTTTAAACAATTACATAAACACACTTATATGCGTCAGAATCCCTGTCTTTGCAAGTATCCTCGTTAACACAGTGATTTAGGTCTTAAGAGAGAGTAAACGGCAGAAAGAGAAACACATACAGGAGCTATATTAGATCCGGGCTTCGCTCTTAAAGGGGAAGCGTTCCAATATTCATGTTAATCACAGCACACAGCTCTCGACTAAACCACTTTAGAAACTTTAATCAGAATAAATAATGACATTTATAATATGTACAGAATCTATACATAATACACGTGTTAATTATATATATCATAGATAAATAGATATAATTAACACAGTGAAGACTAATTAATTTACACAATGTAGCGTTTCTTATTTATAGTAGTTTTTTGTCCTATTGCTTGTAATTAGTTTCTTATCCTTATTTCATCACTGACTGTTTATTTATCTCTCTTTAGGCTTGTATTAGTGACAAGGATTAGGACAATTATATGCCATTAAAGATTTGTATATAATAAAAACCTTTTTGAAAAAAAAAAAAAATCACTGTCGTGATATATATATAGTTATGGTGATATAAAATGTGTCATATCGTGATATAAGATTTTGGTCATATCGCCCCCCCTAGCGAGGGTCACACGCTTCAGTCTGTGTGTAGTAAATAAAAAGCACGATATAGAGAGCAGACGGCTCCGAACCAATCGCTCAAACTCTGTTTGATCTGCGCCGCATCGCTTCCAGTCGAACACACCCGGTGCTGCAGGCTTACTGCCTCACTGACATGGATGAGATTAACCCCTCAGGTATCCAAACTTGCTACCGAACGATACTCGATGGTATCGATGCAATGCGGTCGGTGCCTAAAAAGTATTGAACTCTATACCCAGCCCCCTTATATCGTAAAGCCCAAATGTCTGACCTGGGGAAAGACGAGCGCTCCCTCTCCAGATATTCTCCCAGCGCTTTCTGGATCTTTCCCAGCAGATCAGCAAGCCTCTCCAGCGACCTCTGAACCCCTTGAATGTTCAGCACATCCATGACCAGAGGAGACTTGGTCACCTTCTTCATCAGGGCCAGAAACTCCATGCTGATGCTGTGAAATCAGACGAGTCGCATGTTAAACCACGAGTAAACTATCAAAGCACAGTCATGTATTTGATCAGATCGGACCTCTGGAAGCGCTGCGTCTCCACGGGAAGCAGGTGTTTGATGTCTGCGCTTCCGGTGAAGATGCCTTCCAGGTAAACCCATCGGCGTTGCACGTCGATCCAGACGTCAAACAGAGCCATGATGCGGTTGAGTTTGTCCTCCCAGCTCAGAGCGTCCTCCTCGAACACCTGCGGAGAACAGAGACGAGTCACGGAGGAACGTTTCTCTCTAGCATACGGTTGCTCTCGTTCGCGTCGGTACCTTGTAGTAGGGCGAGAGCTTCATGGCAGACACGCTGTTGATATGCTCCTTGACTTTATTAAACAGGTCGTCCCATCCGCGAATCAGGCGACACTTGTTCTGATAGTTGACGAGGTCGAGCTCGTACGAGTTCCAGACTTCACGAATCTGCAGTGAAGAGGAAACCGTTAACACACATCTTTAAACACCACCCCTTTCTTACGAGATGTAACATAAGTCTCAGGTGTCCCTAAAATGTGTTTCAGCTCAAAACACCCCACGTCATTCAGAAAATGCCTATTTTGAGTGGAAGCAGAAACCGGCGTTTTTTGTGCATGTCTCTTTAAATGCAAATGAGCTGCTGCTTGTCCCCGCCCCTTTTTCAGAATAGAGCAGCTCCATTACAGCTCGTACCTTCTGCCAAAAAACATCCGTTTGCTTTTCATTATCAAGTCCATATCTGAAGCACGCACACAGAAAGCATCTGTCACATTGCATGTGTGTCCTAAACCAAGTTCTCTTTCATGTCTTACTGCTCTTAAACGGTCAAATACACCGTTAAAAACACATGAGTTGTTGTAGACAGAAATCCCATGTTAATGTTAGATACACACCTGCTTGAGGAACTCCTCGAGGGCCATCTCTCCCTGCGCCACCAGCAGCACGTCCTTCACCACCATCTCGTTCTTCTGCAGGTCCACGTCCCAGATCTGACCCAGACTCAGCTCCGACAGAACCCAGTTCACATGCAGACGCTTCATCAGCTGCTTCCAGTGCCGGTCCTTCAGCGCCTCCGACTTCAGCTCGATCACCAGCATGTTCACCTGAGGATCAGCACAGGTACCGGGTTAGGCTCTATCCCAGCATACTTAACCCATTTAAGCCCACCGTAAAGACGGGTTTCAGTTATAGTGCACTTCCTGCAAATATGGAAACACTAAGGTCTCAATTAAACATGTGCAGCTTTATATAATTAGTGCAAATTGTCACATGACCAAAGCAGTTGCACCTTGAGAAGATGAAAGCTGCAAAACTAAAGGCTGGTAAAGTTATCGTTATCTTTAGGGCGTCTAGTATTATTATATGAATACACATATATTCAGTTTAGCCGAGTGTGGTCGTAGAATCAGTAAACATGTTTACGACCGCTGGGATAACAGTGAACTTCGGTTTACATAGATTGATGAATTTAATATCACCGTTTTAAATATATTAAGGCACTTTAAGTGTTTTTACAATGTGTTAAATATTGCCGCGTGTGCTTAATGTGGATTTGAAAATAGCCAGAACGTGCATTTGGTTCAGAAATACCTTAGTTTTATTCTTTTGAGAAATGATTAAATGTTTGCGTCTGACTTGTGCTGCAGTTCTATGAATGTTTTGCCGTCTTCAACGGTCACGTGACTGAAAACTAGGAATAGTAAGTCTAGAATGTGATCAAAGAGTTTAAAATAGCCGGGCTAAGATATCAAATAATTGTTATGACTGCAGTAATGTGTTAATAACACTATACCACCGAATCATAGAACACAATTAATACTTATTATCTCAAATGGCAGCTTTGGATCTTTTCATGTGTAGGATATACTGTGATTGCAGGCCGGCTCACCTTCATGTATCCCTTGAGCAGTCTCTGCACGAACTCGTAGGAGGCGTACTGCCGCAGTCGAGCGGGGAAGTTCTTCAGCTGGTTGAGGAGAGCGTCCAGATTCTGCCGCAGCTGCACAGAAGCACAACAGACTCGGTGAAAGAGAGGCTCGGGTTCGAGTCACACGAGACGGCAGGTGCGTCCGCTCACCTTCCTCGGCTGCACAGAGACCCACGGCTGCTCCTTCATCTGATCGATCTGCTCCCAGACCTTCGACAGCTCCGACCAAACACCCTTCAGATCCTGCAGCTCCTCCAGAGCCACCTGATGAACAACACCGCACGCGTTAACAAGAGCAGGGCTCGTAAAACCGCTAGATGACGTCCCGGGGCTATTGTGCTTTCCAGTCAGGCTTCTGCAGGTCAGTTTAAGGTTCAAATACATGGTATAAGAAAAGCCTTACTGGTCTTACAGTAGGGGACGGAAAGACCAGAATCTCACTGGCATTTTTACTTCATCTTGCCTGTAATGCCAGTTAAAGCAGTGTTTATGTGCTGCTTGAAGCTGCTATATTTGCTCCTAAAGCGCCACCTGGTGGCAGAGACTGAATCTGCATTTACAGTGTGATCTTATGTTCAGATCAACGCTATATCCACATGTTTGTATAAAGCAAACAGAGTTAATGTGCCTTATACAAATCTAAATTAAATTGATATGTGACCCTGGAGCACAAAACCAGTCATAAGTGTCAATTTTTGATTGAGATTTATGCATCATCTGAAAGCTGAATAAATAATATTTCCATTGATGTATGGTTTGGACGATATTTGAAAATCTGGTGCAAAATTTTTAAATATTGAGAAAATCATCTTTAAAGTTGTTCAAATGAAGTTCTTAGCAATGCATATTACTAATCAATAATTAAGTTTATAAGTGTAATAATTAAGACTAATGATTTTTGGCATAAAAGAAAATTTTATAATTGTGACCCATACAATGTATTGTTGGTTATTGCTACAAATATAGCTGGGCTGCTTATGACTGCTTTCATTTGAACATCTTTAAAGATGATTTTCTCAATATTTCGATTTTTTTGCACCAGATTTTCAAATATCGTCCAAACCATACATCAATGGAAATATTATTTATTCAGCTTTCAGATGATGCATACATCTCAATTTCACAAAATTGACACTTATGACTGGTTTTGTGCTCCAGGGTCATATTAATATGAACTAAAACGCTCATGATAGACCATATTTGTGAAGTGTGCGCATGTCAATTTTTTCCCATACAATGTATTGCTCCAGGCTCACAAATAGTAAACAGTAAAGTCAGCTCTCGTAGCATCTGTGCTATGAAGTGTACGATATCTCTGAACATCATCACCTGCACTCGCTCCTCGCTGCTGCTCAGCAGGCCCGTGTCCGTCAGCTCCAGCGCTTCTTTGGCCTTCGCACAGTTCTCTCTGTCGTCCTTCAGACGGCCGAACTTGCCCTCGTAGATGGTGAGCGACTGCAGCGCCTCCTCTGGACGCAGACTGCCCTGCAGCGACAGCAAGCAGACAAACACTGAGAGAGAGCTGGAAACATCCCGTGGTGAGAAATATAGCAACTTCTGACTTTTTCTTCCAAAAGCACTGAGACAAAAATTGTGCCATTATTAAAAGATTTGGCAAGTTTTGATAAGTGGCAAATTTTCCATATAAATTACACAAAGAGGCAGCAGTAGACATGAACTAGTTAGCTGTTATTTACAGTTGTTCAATTTAATAATAATATAATAATTGTTAATTTATGATACACTTTGTTAGTAGCTTGTACCTGTGATTGTTGAGCACTAAATAAAACACTAGTCATTTTCCAGGACGTTATCTATTATAACCCTGTAACCTGAAAACACAATGCTTTATTTAAAATGCAGGCTAAAAAATAACACGCAAAATTATTTCATATTAATATAGTAGATTGGTACACTAACTAATGCACTGCATAAAGCCACAGACTATACAAAACCTTCAAAGGTTGAGAATGTGTAGCATTACTAGCTATTAAAAAAATAATTGTAATCATTCAATGCATTAAAATAGTTATTTTTATTTTAATATTATGTATATTATTTTACAAACAGATCTAAATTAACATAGAAAATATATTTTTTTGCTGATGACGTCATCGCGCAATAGCATCACAACATCATATAGCAACAAATCGACCTTCCTTTAGCAACTTTCTCTGAAAATAATAAAAATAACAATAAAATAAAAATAATACTACAAAAAAATAATAAATATAAAAAACAGTATATATTTATAAAAAAAAAAACTATATATATATATATTAAAATTGTATTCATAAAAAGTTATATTTAAAATAAATCATATATAATAATAAAATATATATATATAAAAAAAAAATATATATATATATATATACACATATATTTAAAGAATTTAATATATATATATATTTTTTTTATTAATAAAAAAAATTATATATATATAAAAAAATATATAATAATAAAAATTATATACAAAAATAATATATATATATATATATATAAAATAAAACGCATTTCGAATATTTGTCGACTTTAAAATAAAGATCCACATCGAATGTAAAGCGTTGCATTTGACTTGCAGCGGTGTGATGACGATCTGTAGGAGGTGTTATTTTAATGCTTTTTTAGCTGATGACTGATACGTCGTTTAACACAAACAGAGCACTAATGATGAGACGATGTCGTTCACGTCAGAACTCAAACGTTCACACAGAACACATATATTGCTCATTTTCTATATAAACATCTATCACTCGCGCGAGTCTCACACAACAGACATGTGTAGAAAGCCATTTAAAACTATTGTAAGTTTAAAAACATTTTTAAATTAAAAAAATAACGTTACTCTGTGATTGGTATTAAATGATGCTGTTTTGTTTCTAATTGTTTAAGCAATTTAATTATTATATATGGTTTATAAACATTATGCATTTTTTCCAGACAGTCGTGTTATTTTATTAGTGATATTTAGCTCGATGCGCCCTCTTGTGGCCATAAGCTTTTTCCCTATAGCTGAGAAATCATGTCTTTTAAACTCGAATGCAGTTCAAACACAAGCGCTAGTTGGCGACGGAGCGTCTCCGGACACGTACTGCCACAGGTTTGGTCTTCTCCCAGTCCGACAGCAGGTCCGTGGTGCGGTTCTCCACCGCGCGGTCCTCCTGCACGATCTTCATCTGGAGGTTGGCCACCTGCTGCTGGATGGCGGTGTCTTTGCGCTTCATGATGTCGCTGAAGGCGCCCCACTCGCCCTCGATGTTATCGATGTAGAGCCAGGACGGAGGGAACTGGAAGCGCTGCTTCTCCAGCAGACGCTGGCCGTTACGGAACAGCTGCGGAAGACCAGACTTCAATCAAGCTTCTGCAACACGGGTTCATTCGTCTTACAGTAACATTATCTCCACTAAATCACATTTAACCCTCTGGTGCTGTTCAGGTGAAGTAAAAAAAAATCTAGTTTTTATTATTAAAAATATATTTGTTTATTAAAAAATATTTGTGTATTTATAAAAAAAATCTATAATAAAAAATCTATACTTTTAATAAATAAATGTTTTTGTTAATAATGTCCAAATATTGTTTTGATATATATATATATGTATATATAAATAATATTTGGATTATATATAATATAATATTTATTATAAATAATACATTTATTATTAAATACATATATATATAAAAATAAATATTTGTTATTTTTTTATTCAAACAATTTATTAAAAAATAAATATTTTTATTATTAAATAATTTTTTTATTAATGAAAATAATTTTTTATTATACATTTATTTTTTATTATTATTATTATTTATTAAAAATATATATTTTAAATTATTAATCGAATAAATATTTTTTATTATTAAAATAAATATATATTTTTATTATTAAAATAAATATACATTTTTTATTAAAAAATATATAATTTGTAATAAAAAATTAAAACAATTATTATAAAAAAAAAAAAAAAAAAAATGACTTGGCTCAAAAGCGAGCGAACATCCCCAGAGGGCTGAGACTCTGCAGGAGGTCTATCGTACTCACGTCCACTTGCTTCTCAAACTGCTTGATCTTGCGTTTGAGCGCCTGCACGTACGTGATGAAGGTCACCGCGTCAGAGGTGCTCGCCGTGTCCACCGAATGCTGCTCCAGCTCCTGACGAGACTGCACGAGGACCACACAACAGTTCAGAACAATCGCTTGAGCTAACGAACACACAAACGAGACGATGTTCCCACCTTGGAGATCTGCGAGTGGAAGTCCAACATGTTGTTGCCCAACATCTGTCCAAACCTACTGAGCACTTCCTTATGCCACGAGTCGTACTTCAGATTCACCTTGGACTGGACCTAGACGACGCGGTAGAAGAACAACAGCGTGATTGAGAGAAAGCTCCCGAGCCAAGCGTGAGCGAGCGGCTTGCTCCTGACCTTGCCGTAGTCTATGACGGCCGGCCCGAACTCCTTCCGGGTCTCTGCGTTGTCAAACGTGCCTCGAGCTTTACGGATCTGCACCAGCAGCGCCTGCCACTTGTTGAGATCTTCTCCCAGACGGTTGTAGATGTTCTCGGGCTGCATGTCCCACAGACACTGGTACTGGAGCCACACCTGACGGAGCAAACGCAGTCAGACGCGCGTACAAATACGCTTCACTCGCTCGCTCTAAGAGCAGACGGCGTTACCTTGACGTACTGCTCCACCTCAGAGACGATCTCCTTCACAGCGTTGTAAGCTTCTTCCAGCGCAGACGGGCCATCAGGCATTCGGGTCAGAGCGTTCCTGTAGAACTTCTCCTCTTCTGATAGCTCGTAGTGAACGCCCACCTGCGTGAAGAGAGACGGTCAACACCTGTGCTGTAACTGGTATTAAAGCGGGGATGAACACCTGTATGAGGTGCTGTAACTCGTATTAAAGCGGAGGATGAACACCTGTATGAGGTGCTGTAACTCAGACAGCGGGGATGAACACCTGTATGAGGTGCTGTAACTCAGACAAAGCGGAGGATGAACACCTGTATGAGGTGCTGTAACTCATTAAAAGCGGAGGATGAACACCTGTATGAGGTGCTGTAACTGTATTAAAGCGGGGATGAACACCTGTATGAGGTGCTGTAACTCGTATTAAAGCGGAGGATGAACACCTGTATGAGGTGCTGTAACTCGACAAAGCGGAGGATGAACACCTGTATGAGGTGCTGTAACTGGTATTAAAGCGGAGGATGAACACCTGTATGAGGTGCTGTAACTGGTATTAAAGCGGAGGATGAACACCTGTATGAGGTGCTGTAACTGGTATTAAAGCGGAGGATGAACACCTGTATGAGGTGCTGTAACTCGGTATTAAAGCGGGGATGAACACCTGTATGAGGTGCTGTAACTCGTATTAAAGCGGAGGATGAACACCTGTATGAGGTGCTGTAACTGGTATTAAAGCGGAGGATGAACACCTGTATGAGGTGCTGTAACTGGTATTAAAGCGGAGGATGAACACCTGTACGAGGTGCTGTAACTCGATAAAGCGGGGATGAACACCTGTACGAGGTGCTGTAACTTCGACAAAGCGGAGGATGAACACCTGTATGAGGTGCTGTAACTCAGACAGCGGGGATGAACACCTGTATGAGGTGCTGTAACTCGTATTAAAGCGGAGGATGAACACCTGTATGAGGTGCTGTAACTCGTATTAAAGCGGAGGATGAACACCTGTATGAGGTGCTGTAACTGGTATTAAAGCGGAGGATGAACACCTGTATGAGGTGCTGTAACTGGTATTAAAGCGGAGGATGAACACCTGTATGAGGTGCTGTAACTGGTATTAAAGCGGAGGATGAACACCTGTATGAGGTGCTGTAACTCGATTACAGCGGGGATGAACACCTGTATGAGGTGCTGTAATCAGACAAAGCGGAGGATGAACACCTGTATGAGGTGCTGTAACTGGTATTAAAGCGGAGGATGAACACCTGTATGAGGTGCTGTAACTGGTAATTGGTATTAAAGCGGAGGATGAACACCTGTACGAGGTGCTGTAACTTAAAAGCGGAGGATGAACACCTGTACGAGGTGCTGTAACTCGTACAAAAGCGGAGGATGAACACCTGTATGAGGTGCTGTAACTGACAAAGCGGACGGACGATGAACACCTGTATGAGGTGCTGTAACTCGTATTAAAGCGGATGAACACCTGTATGAGGTGCTGTAACTCGTATTAAAGCGGAGGATGAACACCTGTATGAGGTGCTGTAACTGGTACAAGCGGGGATGAACACCTGTATGAGGTGCTGTAACTGGTATTAAAGCGGAGGATGAACACCTGTATGAGGTGCTGTAACTCAGACAAAGCGGGGATGAACACCTGTATGAGGTGCTGTAACTCGTATTAAAGCGGAGGATGAACACCTGTATGAGGTGCTGTAACTCGTATTAAAGCGAGGATGAACACCTGTATGAGGTGCTGTAACTCGAAAAGCGGGGATGAACACCTGTATGAGGTGCTGTAACTGGTATTAAAGCGGAGGATGAACACCTGTATGAGGTGCTGTAACTCGACAAAGCGGGGATGAACACCTGTATGAGGTGCTGTAACTCAGACAAAGCGGAGGATGAACACCTGTATGAGGTGCTGTAACTCAGACAAAGCGGAGGATGAACACCTGTATGAGGTGCTGTAACTCAGTGAAAGCGGGGATGAACACCTGTATGAGGTGCTGTAACTCAGTATAAAAGCGGAGGATGAACACCTGTATGAGGTGCTGTAACTCAGACAAAGCGGGGATGAACACCTGTATGAGGTGCTGTAACTCGTATTAAAGCGGAGGATGAACACCTGTATGAGGTGCTGTAACTCGTATTAAAGCGGGGGATGAACACCTGTATGAGGTGCTGTAACTGGTATTAAAGCGGAGGATGAACACCTGTATGAGGTGCTGTAACTCAGACAAAAGCGGGGGATGAACACCTGTATGAGGTGCTGTAACTCGTATTATTAAAGCGGAGGATGAACACCTGTATGAGGTGCTGTAACTCGTTAAAGCGGAGGATGAACACCTGTATGAGGTGCTGTAACTCGACAAGCGGGGATGAACACCTGTATGAGGTGCTGTAACTATTAAAAGCGGAGGATGAACACCTGTATGAGGTGCTGTAACGGGGGATGAACACCTGTATGAGGTGCTGTAACTCGTATTAAAGCGGAGGATGAACACCTGTATGAGGTGCTGTAACTCAGATTAAAGCGGAGGATGAACACCTGTATGAGGTGCTGTAACTCGTACAAAGCGGGGATGAACACCTGTATGAGGTGCTGTAACTGACAAAAGCGGAGGATGAACACCTGTATGAGGTGCTGTAACTCGTATTAAAGCGGGGATGAACACCTGTATGAGGTGCTGTAACTGGTATTAAAGCGGGGATGAACACCTGTATGAGGTGCTGTAACTGGTATTAAAGCGGAGGATGAACACCTGTATGAGGTGCTGTAACTCGACATTAAAGCGGAGGATGAACACCTGTATGAGGTGCTGTAACTGGTATTAAAGCGGGATGAACACCTGTATGAGGTGCTGTAACTCGTATTAAAGCGGGGATGAACACCTGTATGAGGTGCTGTAACTGGTATTAAAGCGGGATGAACACCTGTATGAGGTGCTGTAACTCGTAAAGCGGGGATGAACACCTGTATGAGGTGCTGTAACTGGTATTAAAGCGGGGATGAACACCTGTATGAGGTGCTGTAACTCGACAAAGCGGGGATGAACACCTGTATGAGGTGCTGTAACTCGTATTAAAGCGGAGGATGAACACCTGTATGAGGTGCTGTAACTCAGATTAAAGCGGGGATGAACACCTGTATGAGGTGCTGTAAGTATTAAAGCGGAGGATGAACACCTGTATGAGGTGCTGTAACTCAGATTAAAGCGGGGATGAACACCTGTATGAGGTGCTGTAACTCAGACAAAGCGGAGGATGAACACCTGTATGAGGTGCTGTAACTGGTATTAAAGCGGAGGATGAACACCTGTATGAGGTGCTGTAACTGGTATTAAAGCGGAGGATGAACACCTGTATGAGGTGCTGTAACTCGTATTAAAGCGGGGATGAACACCTGTACGAGGTGCTGTAACTCAGACAAAGCGGAGGATGAACACCTGTATGAGGTGCTGTAACTCGTATTAAAGCGGACGATGAACACCTGTATGAGGTGCTGTAACTCAGACAAAGCGGAGGATGAACACCTGTATGAGGTGCTGTAACTCAGACAAAGCGGAGGATGAACACCTGTATGAGGTGCTGTAACTTGTATTAAAGCGGGGGATGAACACCTGTATGAGGTGCTGTAACTGGTATTAAAGCGGAGGATGAACACCTGTATGAGGTGCTGTAACTCGTATTAAAGCGGAGGATGAACACCTGTATGAGGTGCTGTAACTCAGATTAAAGCGGAGGATGAACACCTGTATGAGGTGCTGTAACTCGTATTAAAGCGGAGGATGAACACCTGTATGAGGTGCTGTAACTCAGATTAAAAGCGGAGGATGAACACCTGTATGAGGTGCTGTAACTCAGACAAGCGGGGATGAACACCTGTATGAGGTGCTGTAACTCAGACAAGCGGGGATGAACACCTGTATGAGGTGCTGTAACTCAGATTAAAGCGGAGGATGAACACCTGTATGAGGTGCTGTAACTCGTATTAAAGCGGAGGATGAACACCTGTATGAGGTGCTGTAACTCGTATTAAAGCGGAGGATGAACACCTGTATGAGGTGCTGTAACTCGTATTAAAGCGGAGGATGAACACCTGTATGAGGTGCTGTAACTCGTATTAAAGCGGAGGATGAACACCTGTATGAGGTGCTGTAACTCGTATTAAAGCGGAGGATGAACACCTGTATGAGGTGCTGTAACTGGTATTAAAGCGGAGGATGAACACCTGTATGAGGTGCTGTAACTCAGACAAAGCGGAGGATGAACACCTGTATGAGGTGCTGTAACTGGTATTAAAGCGGAGGATGAACACCTGTATGAGGTGCTGTAACTCGTATTAAAGCGGGGGATGAACACCTGTATGAGGTGCTGTAACTCGTATTAAAGCGGAGGATGAACACCTGTATGAGGTGCTGTAACTGGTATTAAAGCGGGGGATGAACACCTGTATGAGGTGCTGTAACTGGTATTAAAGCGGAGGATGAACACCTGTATGAGGTGCTGTAACTCGTATTAAAGCGGGGGATGAACACCTGTATGAGGTGCTGTAACTGGTATTAAAGCGGAGGATGAACACCTGTATGATACAAGTGATGATATTTTGTGTATATACAGTACTTTGTGGCAAACTAAACTGTTTGGTTTCCCAGATTCTTCAAAATAACTTGCGCTCGACAGAAGACAGACACTCATTCAGGTTTAAAACCAGTAATTGATGACGTTCATTTATGGGGGAATTATAGCTTTAATGTTAATAAAATAACTCCCTGCTATTGACTGAAGAACTGCCATACACTTGCTAAATTTCAGCAGGTATAAAATAACTTGAAATTTGAAATAAACTTGAAATTTGAAAAGAAAACTTAAGACAATTAATTTTTGGAATTGGGAACCGCTGGGCTAGACTAATCAATTTGGAACATTTCTGTGTGTACTGTGTCTTTAAGACAGGAGCTGAACACAAACACACCTGATATCTCTGACTCTGGATTCTGGGTAGAGACAGAATGACCATCTTCCAAACAAACATCTCCTGGTACAGCCTGTAGCGGCAGTCTTCGATCGGCGGGTTCAGATAGATCACCTGGTTTGTGATCCGCAGCTCGTGGATCACGTTCTGTTCGGATGAAGAAAACACGTTTTAGCGTGACGTTATGAATCAATGCAGACGGTCTGGAAACCAGGTCTTGCCTTGATCTTGGGTTCTCCTCCGGGCTTGTGACTGACTTGAGGAGCCTCGGTGTCCATGTCTACATCAGCCTTGTCCTCCATCTGTCCCCGGAGAACCTGCGTCCAGGCTTTGAGTCCGGCCTGCAGACGCACCCCGAGGATGCGCTCGATCTACGGAGGAAAGACCATCGCATCGGATCAAACACGGCTCTCCGGACACACGTGTCCCTGGTGTATGACTCGGGGTTATCAGCGGTAATCTCTTTACATTTATGCATTTAGCAGATGCTTTTATCCAAAGCGACTTAGTGCATTTAGGCTAATTCAATTGTATTAATCAAAAGGCATGTCTAATTAATAAAAATCATGAAACTTAAGACAATTTAGCTTCAATGTATTAAATGCTTAACACCAATTACATGTTTAGGGCTAGTTTAAAAACTAAAAATTCCAACCTTATGTTTTATTGTTACCAAATTCTGTGTTTTGCATGAAAGTATAAAAACAAGTTTCATTTATTCATAAAGCCTTATCATTTTTTTCCTCAGAAACTCTGTGGTGTATTTATAAACTCTGTGGTGGTGCGTGAGTGCGAGTAAGTGTGTGTGCACGCGTGACTGTGCAAGTGTGTGAGCGTGAGTGTGTGATTGTGTGTGTGTGTGCGTGTGTGTGTGAGAGTATGAGTGTGTGTTGTGTGTGTGTGTGTGTGTGTGTGTGTGTGTGAGAGTATGAGTGTGTGTGTGTGCATGCGTGCGTGACAGTGTGTGTGCACACGTGAGTGAGCGAGTAAGTGTGTGGTGTGTATCGAGGCTGAACTTCGCTGTGTGCGATACAGAGAGCGTGACCAAATAAAACTAACTTGTCCTTCAAGGGGGGGGGGGTCCATATAATTGAGCTTGTGTCCAGCTGAACTCACCTCGATGTCCAGTTTGTTGACCCAGATGGGCAGATTGGAGTACGAGTGCAGGTTCAGGTCGTCCACGGCCTTCTGGATGCGGTTGAGGATCTCCGTCAGCATCTTGTTCTCGTACATGCAGGTCTCCAGCGAGCGCACCTCCAGATCAATCTTCTCCTCGATCAGAAGAAGATCGTCCACCTACGAGTGAAACACACGGGTCAACATGACATCCACGTCTCCTTTCATCAGTAAACAAAACACTACCAACCCAATTATGGACACACACAACCGAATTCATGTTCCCTCCTTCTATTGTAAGTAACAAGACAATCCCCACCATTTTGATGACTGTTGTTTAATAATGCACGTAATATAGGACCCTATGAAAGCTATTTTTTCCAAATACAGTTCAACATTTTCTTGATTACATTTTTTTTTCTGGATGCCACTTTTTCCTGTTGTAATTTATCTGGATGCCATTTTTTATATATTTATGTTTTTATTTTTGATGGCTTTTTTTTCTGCATACCACTACCCCTCCCCATTTCATTTTATTTTCTGTAGAAATTTTCTGGATTCCATTTTATTTTAATTATTTGTTGTTTTTATTATTAGTAAATTGTATGAACATTTTTCTGCTTTCATTCTTCCCATATTTCTGGATTCTGGATGCCACCTTTTTTTTGTGGTCATTTTCTGGAGTCTTTTTTTTATTGTTATTATTTTTGTGTTTTCTATCTATTTTCTATTTCCCTGTTTATATTTTTCAGCGTTTACATTGAATTTTATTAATTGCATGTCTAATATACGTTTAATGATTTTAATTAATAAATGAACATGCGTTTATTAAAAGGTTAATAAAAACTACATGTTTAGGGCTCAATAAAATGCATTATTTTTTCACACCTTATGGTTCAAACCAAATTCAGTTTTAGCATGTCTAATAATTTGAATGCATAAAACCAATTTCATTCATTCTTACAATAGCCTTATCAAATTATGAGTCATAAAACATGAAAAGGAAACCAATTGTATTTTATGCCCAATAAATGTGATTTTCATGTCAAATCAAATCATGGAAGATATAATAATTATCTTGATTTTTCAACAGTAGCAGTATTACTTCCATTCTACCATTTACAGTAATGCATCTCTGCCACAACGACTTCAAGTTAAACTGAACTTTTATTTTGACGGGTTGCCGTGAACTCTTTTAAACTTCTGTGTGTATAGCTAGTTTTACTATGCTCACGTTGTGCATGTATTTATGACCTCATGTTTAGTAAAACAGCTTCTGTATTTGAGTAGTTAACAAAACCGCATGTCTGCGCCATGACACGCCGTAATATTTAGTCCATATCACGTAAGACGTACTTTTGATTAATTCATACAAACCTTGACAAATGCTGTGATATTAAACGATAAATTCCATTTTCATCATCGCGGAAATCATAGTGCTCTCATAATAACGAGTGTGTGTGTGTGTGTGTGTGTCCAATCATCTGATTGGTGCACTAGTTTAACCTTTTCTTGGAAGTTGAAGACGGTTTCGGCCAGACGCTGGACGTACGGGTCGAGTTTGTAGGACTCCCAGACCAGAGCGATGCCCTCGGTGACGAGCGCCTGCACCTCCTTCTTCAGCCCGGCCACCAGCAGCGAGATGGACATCCTCTCCTCCACCTTCTCACAGGTGCGCTCGTAGGTGCGCACGCTCTCGATCAGAGAGATGGCGAAGGGGTACAGCTGATTGGCCTGATGGGCTTTGTTGACGATGGCCAGCGGCACGCGGAAGCTCAGCCACTTCAGGTTGCGCACCTCCTTGGACAGCGTGATGATCTCGGGCAAGAAGTTGACCTTGAGCTTGAGCACGGTTCCGGTGCGTCCGCGGGCGCGCGTGTTCTCGATGGTGAAGATGCGTCCGGACACGCCCAGGTTACGCTGCTGCACCTTTCAATACAACAACAGTGTTTATTAATATAGCACAGTTTAAAACAGGGGTCTTTGGAGAGCGAGATGTCAGCTCAAACACACCTCAGCTCATACAGGTTCATTTCAGACGGATCAGATTTATAACCCTAAACAAGGCCGTATCTGCAGGTGAAGCTTTTGTAGAAGCGGTGTTTAAATCTGAACTAGCAGTTCGCGACTACACCGCGTTATGTACGAGAAGCCGCTAAAGACAGGCGCAAGTGGAATGTATTGAGCGATGAGTCGATGTGTTGATTATCGCGACAGGCCTACTGCACAGAGCATGCAAAACAAAACAGATCAACACGATTATAAACTATAAAACACAAACTATCAGATGTAAAATGGGTGAGGGTCACCAAAACAGAGAACCATAGAGAAATACTGATGAAGAGTCAAGCTTTAAATTAGTGATCGACCGATATTGATATTTTTATAACCGATATGTTTATGTACCCGATAACCGATATGCAGAACCGATATTTATTGACTGTTATAAAGTAAATAAATAACTCCATTCTTCACTTTGGTTTTTCCTCCTTTCAGTCATCTTAACAACAACAACAAATAAGATGGCGGCATTCAATCCGATATTACAAAACCGATATCAGATTATGGTAAAATGTGAAATATCGGGAAAACGATAAATCGGTCGATCTCTACTTTAAATAGGAAAAATATCAAAACTCTATGGTTACTTTTGAGCGAGATGCTAACGGTCCAATCAGATTCAATGATCTATGCTAAGCTACGCTAACAGTGCTAATGCCAGACACGGAGATTGACTGAATGGATTCGAAAACGGTAAGCTCTTTAACTCCGTAAAACGAGCCGATTTCGAGGGGTGAGAACCAGACATTTTTGGTGAAATGGAGGCATCTACATCAAATGAAAGCTCTTAATGAGCTCTTTCTACTGGCTAAAGTACTATCATCCACGAGTGTACAATTTTGTGTTATAAACAATTGAAATCAGCGCACAAAGTCAGATCAAACTATGGTAAAGTTGGTGAAATGTCTAGTTCTCACTCCTCGATTTTAGTGTACTGTTCCTTTAAGGCCGACTAACTCAAAGGCAGAACTGAGGTCTAACCTTCCTCGCCCAGTCGTCGAAGATCTCCTGCGTGTTGAGCTTGGCTCGGAAGCTGTCTCCGTCCTGCTTGAGCTTCAGACCCTCCACGTGGTTCTCCCAGCCCTTCCCGAGGACGTCTTCCACGCGCTTCATGTATGCCGTCAGCTGCCGGTCGATCTGCTTGGCCCAGATGATGGAGCCGGAGACCGGAGGCAGGTCTCGCACGTGGCTCATCTTGCAGGACTGGCTCTGAGGATACTGCACCTTGAACTTGTCGTGCAGAGCCTCGATGTCGTCTTTGACGCGCTGGATGAGCTGCGTCTGGTACTCCCGGATGGCTCCGCGGATGTGCGGCCGCACGAACAGGGCGTTGAAGCGGGAGAAGATGCGGAACATCTCGTTGGCGTTCTTGGCGGTGCCTAGCTGGTCGCGCAGGCGTGCCGTGATGCGAGTCTCCACGCGGTCGATGCGCTCGTCGTAGCGCTTCATGGCCGCTTCCCAAGCCTCCACGCCCTCCTTCGAGACGTCCAGTCCATCCACTTCTTTCACGTTTTCGTAAGCCAGGTTGACCTCCTCGATGGCGTTGACGTCTGCGGCGTCGAAGAGCACCTCGGCCACCTTCATATCGTCGGGCTCGGCCGTCTTTCCCTGAGCATGCTGGGACACGGCGGACACCTGGAGAGGGGAACACGGCTTTATTAGCTTTGGTTTGACCAGCAGCGCTGGGTAAGGTGCTCTTCAACAATTACTGTACAAACTTCTCTCTTCAGAACGCATTTAATTACTTTCTAAATCTTATATCAACCTCGACAAGTTAATGATACGAGACTCTTCTTTTCATTTTTACTATTAAAAACATTAATTATACTACTCACACTTTAGATTTAAATCCAGTTCTCACTATTAACTAACTATACCTCAATATACTCCTAATTACTGCTTATTATTAATATTTCTTAAAGTAGTTGTTAAATTTAAGAATTGAGTAGAATTAAGGATTTAGAATAAGGTCTTGCAGATTAAGACATTAATATGTGTCCCTGGAGCACAAAACTAGTCATAAGTGTCAATTTTGTGAAATTGAGATGTATGCATCATCTGAAATTAATAAATAATATTTCCATTGATGTATGGTTCGGACAATATTTGAAAATCTGGTGCAAAAAAATGTAAATATTGAGAAAATCAGCTTTAAATTTGTTAGCAATGCATATTAATAATCAATAATTAAGTTTATGATAGGAAATGTACTAAATATCTTTATGATCTTAATATCCTAATGATTTTTGGAATAACAGAAAAATGTATAATTGTGACCCATACAATGTATTGTTGGTTATTGCTACAAATATACCTGTGCTGCTTATGACTGCTTTCATTTGAACAACTTTAAAGATGATTTTCTCAATATTTAGATTTTTTTGCACCAGATTTTCAAATATTGTCCAAATCATACATCAATGGAAAGATTATTTATTCAGATTTCAGATGATGCATACATCTCAATTTCACAAAATTGACCCTTATGACTGGTTTTGTGCTCCAGGGACATATTAATATGAACTAAAACGCTCATGATAGACCATGTGAGAAACGCCATATTTGTGCAGTGTGTGCATGCCAAAAAAAAGTTTTTGTTTTTTTACAATGAAATTAATATTTATCCATACATGAAGTCTTTTCAGTCCGATTCCAAACGTGTTATCTGACTGGTCGATAGAATGAGATCAGAGCAGTCATACCTGAGGCCTGAGCACACGAACGATGACGGCTCTCAGCTGCTCGTGTTGCCGTCTGAAGCGCCGCATGTGATCCAAGCGGGCCTGGAGCTTACGGTGGGCCGGACTGAGACGCCACACCATCTTCAGATTCTCCTCCCTCTTCCTCTTCACAATGTCCCGCAGGAGCACCTGCAGCTTCTCGTACTCGTCCTCCCACGTCTGGAAGACTTCGAAACACGCCACCATCACCTGCGGAGGAGGAGGAAGAGCGTGAGGCGGGAGAGAGCAGGGCTGGGTATCCTTTGGGTATCATACCGGATACAAATCAACACTTGTAAAACCGTACCGGTGCCTTAAACTGATACTCTTAAAAATATATGTTTTTAGAGATGCACGATAATAGATATTTTTCAACTCATTTCGGACCGATATGCATTTCCCTTTGTTTTGAAACACCACCAAGTCTTTCCTGGGCAGAAATTATTTATAATTTTGGTTCGCTTTGAGCAAAAACTTAATTGTTAGCACTAATAAATGTTAGGGATGTAACGATAAAACAATTTCACAATATGATAATTTCACGATAATGTCCATGATATGATATTTATTAAATAAAAAAAAGTGTACATTTTAAAGTTCAATTATTCTATCTAATACACTTTAAGAGCTCAAAATTAAGAGCTGCAACCCATGTTTCTTAACTAAGAAAACTAGAGTCAGACAAACTCAGTGAATGCACTCGTAGCTGAACTTTAAACTGAACTCAACCCTCTTTTTATTAATGATATACTGTCTGTCTAAATTACATTCACACTGATGTTTAAGGAAGACAAACTAATTAGAATATAATAATAATGACAGTAATAATAGCCACATGGTAAAACAATTGCACTGTAATATAAATTATAAATGAACATTTATATTTTATAGGTATATTATTTTTGCTTCTGTCCCAATTTCTACACTTGAAAGATATTTTGAATTTAGGCTGCATTAAAAATGGTCAGGATTCATGCTGCACTTAAAGCTTTTATTTTGAAGGAAACACAAAAACACATCTCGCTACAAATCTAGTGAAACGCTGTATTCATCTGCCGCTGAAATAAAGCATAACTGGTGTCTGTTGTTCCCAAACGCAAGCTAAACTCACAGCACATGTAATAAAGGAGTTCACGGCATTCATTCAGTGTGAATGGAGCCGTTCTGAGACGCAGAAACAGGCCACAGGTGTTGATGCTTCTTATGTTAGCGTCGGAGATTTTAATCGATTGCTTGGGCATTTAAATGAAACTAAGTTTCTCGTGCATACAGGTGTTATACCCATCCCTCGGAGCGAGTGTTACTGGCTCAGCCGTACCTTCTCAAACTCCTCGTACGCCACATGCATGAGCTTGCGAGTGCCCAGCACTTTGAGCAGCTGAGAGCTCAGGTCTCTGGAGATGGCCTCCACCAGACGCAGGGCACGCTGGATGGGGTACTTGGTGTTTCGGATCTTGCGAAGGTGGGTGAAAATGGCCACCAGCGCCTGGCGGATCTTGTCCAGCTCGGTGGCCGACAGCAGATCGTTAAGGGGAAAGTCCTTCATTAGAGGGTTGTAGTCGTTCACCGTCTCCACAGCCTGCTTCAGGCCTGAGAGAAACACACCAGACCGTTCACACACGTGGAGAATCATAGACTAACGGCCTGAGATAACTCACAGCGCGCGCTCACCGGTGTCGGTGTCGAAGCTGACCGTGGCGTGGAAGCGTTTGCCGTGTTTGAGGATGTCGAGCGTCAGCAGCACCTCCGGACTCTCTCTCTTCTCCTGGATCCGGTTGAGAGCTCGCTCCAGGTTCAGCCAGAAGCCGATCTCCTGCAGCGCCGTTCCAGACGCCGGGTCTCGGTCCAGTTTAGTCACCTGAAAGAGACCGGAACACAAACCTGAAACGCTGATCGACTGCAGGCCTGAGCGAGATACACACAAGTAAACACTGCAGATGAGCTGGACACCGGGAGCTTTGGAAGCTCGGTTCCACTGAATACAACATACAAAACGGTTATTGCGACTCTTTATCGCACAATTCTGACTTTTTTTGTGAGATAATAGATAAAAGTAAATTGTGAGCTAAAAAAAAAGTCAATTGCGAGAAGAAAATTCAGAATTGCAAAAAATGGAAAAAGTCAAAATTGCGAGACCAAAATAATTGCGAGATAAAAAAGTTCAGAATTGCTGGATATAAAATTGCAATTGCGTAAAAAAAAAAGTG
>CM050428.1:28531819-28536819 GCA_027564155.1 Gymnocypris eckloni scoliostomus
TTATGGCCTGGAGTCCGAACACGAACACAACAACACAAAGTCTCGTTCAAGCGCTGCTGTCAAGACTGTAAATCATTATCATAATGGTTGGTCAAGGCACCATTTGCGGCTGAAACTAATGCGTGCGAAACCAATCATAAGGGTCAATTTTATGAAATTGAGATTTGTGCATCATCTGAAAGCTGAATAAAAGATATTTGCATTGATGTATGGTTTGTTATGATCGGACAATATTTGCAAAAAAATCTAAATATTGAGAAAATCATATTTTAAAGTTGTTCGAATGAATTCTCAGCAATGCATATTAATAATCAATAATTAAATTTATGATAGGAAATGTACTAAATATCTTCATGATCTTAATACCTAATGATTTTTGGCATGTTAAAAATAAACAAGTTAATATTAAATGACTACAACACTATTGCCTGATTTGTCTCTATTTCGTCAATGAAAATAGCTTCAAACTGTCATAGCTGAGCCGTTTATAATTACCCATTTATAAAGACAGACACTTGCTTAGTTTCTTAACGAATCAATTTAATTAATGATTCAGTGGTAAAATCAGTGACTTGCCGCCACCTACTGGCAGTTTTAGTTTCATTTGTAAAGCATCATTGCAGTTATTTAAATAATTTAATATTTATATTAAAAATTGACTATATAAAACATTAATTGTTTTATTTAATTGCACTCATGAGCCTCATTAAATGTCTGTAAATATGCCACTTTTGTCTTCTGTAGTGCAAATTAAACTTAGTTGATACTGATTTTATACGATCGCAAACTTCTTATTCTATTGTTTTAATTAGAAAAATTATAATGTACATTTTTTAAATTTGACATAAGATGACATGCTTTCAATAAAGTAAGGGGGGAAATAAAATACTTTAAGCGGTCAAATGTCAGCTGGTAATTGGAAGGCTAGCTAATTATTGTTATTGATCAGAAGGTGCTCGTGACGTCACTGGTCTGCAGTGCAGCAACCACGCCCTGAACGCGCATCGATCAGTTATTATCGACTTTTACCACAGATTAAATCTGCTTTACTGTCTCTATACACTTGGTTCTGCAGGTAACTAATCTGGACTCAAACAGGGCGCGGCTACACAAACCCTGCAATAAAACATAACAAAGAAAACACTTTATGCAGGTCATCCTGAGCTTAATCACACATGTGAACGGCTTTAACCTTTACACCGTGTCCTAACTTACACGCGATTAAAATATATCTTTACCATGTCACGCGATTAAAATATATCTTTACCATGTTAATCAGTTTTTGTCCTAACTAGTTACATACAGTAACATACTAACTATACAACAGTAACTTAGATAATCTCAGATACTGTGCTTTATTCGAAGCTAAACGGGTCTTTATTCGAAGCTGACTGAAAGCAACAACGGTTTACCTCAGATCTTGAAAATAATTAAAAGCAAATATGTACGCTATAATTGTGAACTCACAGTGTGCCAACGAGTGTATTCCATATCAAATCACTCACTATGTATGTTTAATAATGTTAAAAAGTTTAATATTTATGAATTAAGATCATAAACTTGTGCATTACGCAGCGAGTGCGGTGAGGCTCCGCCCACACACGCTTCTGATTGGCTGTGGTGTTTGATTGATTGTGTCGCGTCGCGTGGGAAACGGTGTTTGTGTGCGTGTAATGGACGGTCGCGTCACCTTTCAACGCGCTCCGCTCCACCAAGATCGAGTGAACCTGAGAATCTGAAAGGAATTTTCTCATCTGCTCCAGCGCGCTCTTCTCCTCCAGCGCGCTCTCTAGAGAAGCGGGAGCGTCGCCGCCATCTTCCAGCAGCAGCGGCACCAGCTTACGGATATGTTTCTGCAGAACCGCCGCGTCCGCTACCGTCTGCACGGCGGCAGAAACCTCCATCCCGCCGCCGCCGCCATCCTCTCCTCCACCACCGTCAGACATTTCTCGCCGCGATGAAACGCAAAGAACCGATTATCGAGCTGTGAGAGAGATCGCGCTGTATCACGGACTCTGACACCTCACCGGAATGACCAGCGCCCCGCTCGTCGCCAAACTATATTGTTTCTCGGAAGTCTGTGATATGTAGTTTTTCCACTGGTGGAGCGAATGAGTGAAGGTGACGTGAGAACTACAAGTTCCAGAAAGCTGAAAAGCGTCACACGCGTCAGCGCGTTTCTGCTGCAATGACGCGTGAATCACACCAAATTACATGAGATGAAAGACATAAATATATTTATTGAAAAATTTTACATCCATAAATGTACATTTTCATAGAAAACTCCTTGCTTTTTTGTTTTCAGGCTAGATTTTGATTTGTATGTAAACTCTAGTAAACTCTTTCATGGTGTGACGATGCATGTAACCCTCATTGTGTCTTTGTATTTATTGTTATTTTTTTTTGCATAAAAAATACATATGAAAAGTCTATATTAATAAAAATAATATTAGTCTCATATCAGCTGATTCATTAACAGGTGCTTGTGTCTTTTACTGACACAATTATCCTTATAATGCCTGATTTAAAATATTTTTTTGGGAAGGCAACACAACACGATATTACATATCGCTTACTTTTTAAAACAGTTTTATTGACTTATGGGGAGTTACACGTAACGGAATGACGTCATTTAATTACAAAATAAAAGTCACTGATATGTTACAGTTACTGAGAGAAAAAATAGCAATTAAATATATCAAATACTTATGAAAGTATTAGTGATTACAAAAAGGGGGTTACGTCTGATTTCAGAAACAATATCACAGGTATTAATCTATTTATTGTTATGCTTGTATTTGATCTCAGAATAAAATGAGCTGCTAAAGTCTGATTTTGTGCTTTACATTTAGCAGACGCTTTTAACCAATCAGTTTGTGTGTTCCCTGGGAATCGAACCCACAACCTTTTGCGCTGCAGACGCAATGCTCTACCACTGAGCCACAGCGATTAAGGATTGTGAAAGTCTGAAAGTAATCAGTGTTGAGTTCTACTGTAATATGTTTCAAAATATTAACAGTTGAAAAAATATTATTAATTTAGAAAAGTAATCAGTTACATTAATTTAAAGCCATTAAAAACCACATATTACATTTTAGATAATGTGACTTGTAATCTGTTGTAATACACTGCTTGTAGCTTCACTAAAGCCGAATAATAACTCATAACTTATATCTGAACTGAGCGATTACTGTATCACGTGACCAGCGCCCGCCAATGCGCGCTCGCGCGTGTTAATACTAATCCCGAGCGCGCGCGCAGATACAGTCACACAAGATGCCGCACAAGACAAAGAGAGACACGGTAACACTTCAGAAGTTCTTCCATTGATTACCTTTGGGATATATATGACTTTTAATTAGACTCAATTAACTTTTTTAATCTATCTATCTCTCTCTCTCTTGTTATCATTGTCTGTGTTCAGAGATCCAGCAGAAGGGGAAGCAAACCGCAAGAAGATGACCAGGACTCTGAAAATGAGGTAAATATTTATTATTAGAATGAAAAGCGGGAAATATTCAGATTATGTTACATTGTATCATCTCATGCTACATTTATAGAAACAGTTTGTATGACTTTTGTTTGTTTTTTACCAATATTCAGTACTTTCCGAACATAGATTTGTCAGATCTATGGTAAGAATAGATGTTGCGTATGTCTGTTTATAGATAGAGAGCCACAATGTTTTAAAAATCATAAAATATATTGGATTATTAAATGTTTTGAGTCAATCTCATATTAATTTAGCCATCGGTCAACATAGTGCTGATACAATCACACAAATTGATTGACATTGTTGACTCTGACACTAAATAGTACAGAGCTGACCAAACAAAAGCAAGTATTTCTGCCATAGAGCGATGCGGTCAGGATACTAGCAGCGGGAATATAACACTGATCTGTGGATAAATGATCCAAGCATCCTCAGGGCTGTGTAACAGGAACCTGCTGTGTGTGTCTCTGGTTTCAGAATAAGAGCGCGGGCTCCAGAAAGCCTCCCAGCGCTCTGGAGAAACACCGCAGACTGAGCACCTCGTGTTTCCAGCCGCTGGACACGCTCACAGGTACTGATGGGGATCAGAGAGAGCGTCACGGCTTCTCAACCCGCCCTTGAGCGTTAGTTCTGGAGCTCTAGAACAGAGAAGCGTTACGAACACACCCGCAGGAGAGGAAGAACGCATGTACAGTGGCGTGCGAATGTTTGTGAACCCCTTGTAGAATCGGTGAAAGCGTGGGTGATTTTAACAAAACAAGAGAGATCGTATTGAAATGCATGTTTTTTATTTTATTTAGTACTGTCTTGAGTACGATATTTTACATTTAGTACAGCAAAATAGCTGAAATTATTAAAATAACCCCGTTCAAAAGTTTGTGAACCCCTTGCAGAATCTGTGGGTTATTTTAACTAAATATGAGAGACTGTATAAAATGCATGTTTTTTTTTATTTAGTACTGTCCTGAGTAAGATAATTTACATAAAAGATGTTTACATTCAGTTCACAAGTTAAAAAAATAGCTGTAACCCCGTTAAAAAGTTTGTGCCCCCCTTGGTTCTTAATACGGTGTGTGGATGATCCACGGCTGGTGTTTGTGTTGTGATGGTGTTTGTTCTGAACACTTTAAACTGAGCTCTGTTCTTCAGAATAATCCTCTTCTGATGCTTCTGAAGGGCAGGACTAAATGGAAGGGCATTTTGCATGTCTCCCTTATTTAACACACCTGATTGAGCTCATCAGCTTATTAGGAGAGAGAGACATGAACTGAACTAACGAGCTGATGATCTCAGTCAGGTGTGTTAAATAAGGGAGACATGCAAAATGTGCAGAGCAGGGGGTCCCCAGGACTGGAATTGAGAAACACTGAGTTAACTGTTCAGAACAAACAAGGCACTCATGAACAACCATCACAACACAAACACCAGCCGTGGATCATCCACACACCATATTAAGAACCAAGGGGTCACAAACTTTTGAACGGGGTTACAGACATTTTGTTTTACT
>CM050428.1:28541819-28544319 GCA_027564155.1 Gymnocypris eckloni scoliostomus
GACCACAGAGAGTCAGGACCTCGGTTTAACGTCTCATCCGAAAGACAGTTATTAAAACTGCTCATAAGAGAGAAGAAGTCAGCAGTCGTGTCTTACACCCTCAGCTACTTGATGTTAACCGTGTCTAAATAGCCGGTTAAATGAACCAATGCATGGAACGCAAATACACAAGGAACGTTTATTATCATAATATAAGTGAAAGCATTTTCAGCAGGTCAGTCGAGTCACGTTTAGGCCTATTACCATAGTGCTTTAAATAACAGAATCAATTATTAACTCGTTACGGAGACTGACTCGGATTCTGCTCTGTATGATGTGCAATCCAGTTCGGTCCATTTCATTAACACAGTCAGTAAAAGTGCATCTATTTTAAAATGAGTTCAATTCTGCTAATTAAAGCAGCTCTACAGCAGACAGTCGTGTCGTTATTCAGTTCAGTGTCGATTCAATAACGAGTTTCAGATGTGATTCAGCTGTGAAGCAAAGACAGTCATCATCCAGATTAGTTCACCGGATCGTGTCGTTGTGAAGGAAACAAATCTCTTAAAAAATATAAATAATGTGATAAATGTCTCTTTTTTTCACTCCTGCTGTTCTACAACACAAAAACTTTACTTACTCACACACACTCACTCACACTCTCTCTCTCTCTCACTCACTCACTCACTCACTCACTCACTCACTCACTCACTCACTCCTACAATAAGATCATGTTGATATTTAGTCTAGAACTACAGTAAGATCATGTTGATATTTAGTCTAGAGCTACAGTAAGATCGTGTGGATATTTAGTCTAGAACTACAGTAAGATCGTGTTCAATACATCAGTAATGTATTTCCTTCTAAAAGTAATGTAATGTAAAAGTAATGCTTTACTAGTTATTTAAAGTAATCTGATTACGTAACTGGCGTTACTCTCAGCACTGTGTGTGATTGTGCCGTAATAATCAGTTTTATTATGATTAGTTAGTCTAATCACATACAGTACTGGTCTCTGCTCTTCTTGTGCTTTCAGACGTGGCTCCGGCCGAGCAGGAGAAGCTCTTCATCCAGAAGCTGCGTCAGTGCTGCGTTCTCTTCGACTTTCTGTCTGATCCGCTCAGCGATCTCAAATGGAAGGAGGTGAAGCGGGCGGCGCTGACCGAGATGGTGGAGTACATCAACCACAATCGCAATGTCATCACGGAGCCCATATACCCAGAGGTGGTGCACATGGTGAGTCAGGCCGGCCCCCGGGGGCCCGCGGCGGCCCTCGCTCTCCTCGCTCGTTTGATCTCCCAGCTCCAGACAACGCAGCTTCTGTGTCCCATTAGAGTCGGTTATTGACACTGACTTCACATGCTTTTCTATTTACGGCATTAAAGAAGCGTTATCAGGCTGGAGTTTCACTTTTCTGTGTATCCTCATAGTTGGGTTAACTTCAAGAGCTGTGAATGAAAGAGGACCACAAATATGTATTTTTGCATTCCCATTTGCTCAAATAGCATAAATAAAAATGCACTACACTCTTAAAAATAAATCTGCTTCACGATGCCGTAGATTAGAAGAAACTTTTTATCTAAATGGCTTCACGAAAGATGGATAAAAGGTGCATTAACCTCGAAAAATGATCACAGATCACTCCGCAATTATGACCACACAGTAAACAATTTGGTAAAAACACTACGGAAATAAGTTCCCGTACTATATACGGAGAAAAACAGTAAACGATCAAATGTACTTAAACAGTAAAATGCACAGTTTTTAGAAGTCAATAACAAATCAGTGTATAATTTACAGTAAAAACCCGTAAACTGATATTCCCTGCGTGGTGATGCTCAACATTTGAAAGTATTTTGTTTAAATAATCATGTTTTTTAATCGCTTTTGAACATATTCTGATGTTTAATTATGTTTATTGCATTATTTAATAGTATATTTAATGTGTTGGTGGCGTGCATGGCTCTTCTGTATATTAGAATATATTCCTCTCTTTACCTCCTGCATTATTATTATGGTATGTTAAACGTGTTTTAATAGTAGCGTGTGTTGTCGAATTTACTCGTTTAAGTTCAAACGTCCTTGTTTGTAAATTACGGTTTTATGTTTTACTGTATTTTGTACTCCATTATTCTGGTAACCACGGCTTTTAAGTGCAGGTAATGCGAAGGGCTCTTGTGATCCAGTGATGGAGCTCTCGTTAGTGTGATGATGATGATGATGAAGTGTCGCTCTCGTTAGTGTGATCTCGTTAGTGTGTATTTGTGTTGTAGTTTGCGGTGAACATGTTCAGGGCTCTGCCGCCTTCATCGAACCCGACGGGAGCAGAGTTTGACCCGGAGGAGGATGAACCCACTCTGGAAGCAGCGTGGCCTCATCTGCAGGTGCTTACTGTACATCCTACTGTACATCCTACTGTACATCGCCACACACAGCGTATCTGACCGCTTCACATAACCAGAGTCATGACACGATACACTACTGGCCAACAGTGTGCAATAGTGCTCACAGAACCTGCATT
>CM050428.1:28554319-28559319 GCA_027564155.1 Gymnocypris eckloni scoliostomus
TGTAGTGTTGTTGGCGATCCTGAATGTAATGTATACAAAATATTTTACTGCTTTCTCTAATGTGTCTTGCAAGACATCTATTCAAGATAGTTTATTCCACCAAAAGTAATTTCAAAGGAACATTATGTAGGCCCATGTACAGTTTAAGTCACCATTGCAGGATGTGCAAAATGATAATGATTTAAAAAAGGAGGGATTATTTAAAAGCATTTTTTTATTTAGTAGAGCAGCTACAGCTGTTTTTACATAATAGATTTTTACATAGCCTAGTCACTGAAGTCAATGATTATTCTTTGATAAAGTAAATGTGCTTTGCTCACTGTATAATGTGTTCGTTGTTTGAATAACCGTGGAAATGCGGTGTTATAATTAGAAACTTAAAATGTATTTTTATTAAACCTGTGATCATCAGGTTAAATAGGAGTTTAGTCTTATTAAAATATGTGACATAAATTGTACTTGCCTAAAAGGGGTTTATGATGTGTGTGGTTAATGATTAGGCTACAGTGAGCGCGTTTGACTAGAGCGCAGTTAAAGAGCTGTTGTAGGTTATACTGTATGTGATTGTCGGTGACCCTCTTGAGCGAGAAAGCTTCGGAAAATGGAAAAAAACAACAAAAACAATATAGCTGCAAGCAGCGATAACCAGGGTTCAAGAATTTTAAGGCCTAAGGTGGTATGCTTTTAGGGTCTAGGCCAACAGCTGGATGCATAGCTGACAGTGAAACTCATCGAAAATGGACAATAGGCTCACAGAAACACACACACACACACACACACACACACACACACACACACACACACACACACACACACACACACACACACACACACACACAAATAGAAATGAAATGGTTAAACTATCATATTAATAATCATTAAGCTTGCTTACACAGATACACACACAGACACACTCATATACATGCACACATATTTTGTTGCAGATATAGATATTTGAAATAAATGACAGGTGACAATACTCTTTGCAAGTCTTCTCTTTTAAGAGTTTATATCAGGGATCTCAACCCTGCTCCTGGAGAGCTATCATCCTGCAGATTTCAGTTCCAACCCTGCTCCAACACACCTGTCTGAAATTAACAAGTAGCCTTGAAGACTGTGATTAGCTGGTTCAGGTGTGTTTGATTGGGGTTGGAGCTGAAATCTGTAGGACGTAGCTCTCCAGGAGCAGGGTTGAAGACCCCTGGTAGGCCAATGTGAAATGCAGGGCTGACAATTGAACACATTCACAATGGAGAATTCATTAAAACTGTCTCTCTCTCTGTCACATACACACACACACACACACAGAAATGAAAGGTTTAAAATGCTTAATAAACAGTAAGCATACAAACACAGACACACAGACATACATGAAATGAAAGGTTTAATAATACTAAATATACAGCACGCATGCTAACACACACACACACACACACACACACACACACACACACACACACACACACACACACACACACACACACACACACACACACACACACACTCACTTTGTTGCAGATATAAAATAGTGATTTTCAAAGACATCCAAAATGGAGAATAGGTTAACAGACACATGTAGCCTACACAAAAATGAAATGGTTAAACTAACATATTAATACCCAATAAGCATGCTTGTTTTTTGTTTTTGCATTAATCTGACAATAAATGTGGCACACCCAGTTTTTCTGATGCACACCCAGAGTCTCCTTTCTGGCTACACTCCTGGTTACATTCTATGGAAAGTAATGCACTACTCACTTTTTGTCACCTGTGCTCGCTTCTTGTTTTTAGGAACAAAAAAAACAAAGTTATATTTTTGGCAACTATAAAGGCCCCCAACACTGTTTGTGCATTTGATACACCCATACATAGTTTATATTAACAATATTATATGTACGGAATAAGAAAAGCTACAGATTAATTTTCTGAGGAGCCAAGAAACATTTTCTATCAATTTGTCAAATTCTGTTTATCTGTGTCTTTCCTGTTGTATGAGCATATTGAAAATAAAGAGATCGTGTGGATTATATTTGAATCTTTAGTGTCTCATACAGTGATTATTTGTGTTTGCGTGTCCATTAGATCAGGGGGGTCCCGGAGGGTCACAGAGGTCAGCTGGTGCAGCTCATCAGGGTGTTGTTAGGCAGATTTCAGGAAGGTGTGTTGACTTAAGCTGGAGTGAAACGGGACAGATTTCGGACGCTCTAGATGTTGGACCAATCGAGTGTTGATAACATCACTAAATGTGTAATGGGTTTAATGGAAACTACTCTACTGGTAATTAGTCACCTTTTACTGGTGGTTTGTTAAAAACAATACATCCTAATGGAATATGTCCAAAAACATACTACAGAAAACCTTTTTTTAATGGTTTTACTGGTTAAAAGTTGATGGTTTGTAATGGTATTTGTAGTGGACCCCATTAGAATTGTTTCAGCAGGGTTATCAGTTCATCTGTATGTGTTACACTGATTTGTGCATGATTTGAAATCATTCTAGCATTAACATGCACTCACTGGTCTAGTAGTCCAAACCCGTTTTGACCACTAGAGGACTTCATCTGCTCAGGATGAAACTATAACCCCCCCGAACCCTGATCTCAGAGCTCAAACAAACCTAGAAACACACAGAAGCACAGAGCATCACGCTTCATTCTGTGTCTGTTCGTTCAGGTCACAGCTTGTGCTTTTTAAAGGAATAGTTGGTCAGAAATGATCATTCGCTCTCTTCGTGTTGCTGTGTGAGCTTCTGTCTTCTGTTGAACACTAAAGAAGATATTCTGAAGAAAGTTGGGAACCAAACAGCTGCTGGAAGTCATTTAGTTTCCTCCCCATTGTGGACCAGAAGCTGCTCTTTTGTGTGTATCAGAAGAAAGAATCGAGATTGAGAGAGAATAAATGATGACTGGATTTGGGTGAACTATTCCTTTAATATGTGACCCTGGAGCACAAAACCAGTCATACGTGTCAGTTCTTCGAAATTGAGAGTTATGCATCGTCTGAAAGCTGAATAAATAATATTTCCATTGATGTATGGTTTGGACAATATTTGAAAATCTGGTGCAAAAAAAACAACCTCTTTAAAGTTGTTCAAATGAAGTTCTTAGCAATGCATATTACTAATCACAAATTAAGTTTATGATAGGAAATGTACTAAATATCTTCATAGAACAGAAAAAAATTATCATTTTGATTCATACAATGTATTGTTGGCTATTGCTACAAATATACCTCTGGTTTTGTGCTCCAGAGACACATTTGGACATTAATTGAAGTGGTTTATTGTAACTATTTATTTCTCTTAGAGTCTATAATGCCTGAAATGTGTTTCAGAAACACGCCTGACCTCTGTGAAAATCCGCTTCCACGTGGCTGATGATTACTTCCTGTCTGGCATCAGAGCACTTAATGAAACATCATTGTGTGTGTGTGTGTGTGTGTGTGTGTGTGTGTGTGTGTGTGTGTGTGTGTGTGTGTGTGTGTGTGTGTGTGTGTGTGTGAGTGTGTGTGAGTGTGTGTGTGTGTGTGTGTGTGTGTGTGTGTGTGTGTGTGTGTGTGTGTGTGTGTGTGAGTGTGTGAGTGTGAGTAACACACACTTAATGAAACATCACACAGCTTCATCTGCTGCCTTACAGACTCTTTAAATCACTCCATCCGATCCCACGGAATCAGCCAAACACTCACACAGCCTTATAATGGTGGTGACGGAGGGGGGGGGAATCTACTAATTCTGGAATTAAGACGGATGGGGAGGGGATTCCAGAATCTACTAATTCTGGAATTAAGATGCGTTTACAAGTAAGATGACAAGAAATTTTTTTACAAAATTTAGAGATGTTTTTTCATAAAACAAGACATAATATCTCGAGTCATGTTACTTGTCAAGTAAATGCTTAATCTTAATCTTTTACCAGAATTTGTAGATATTTATACTAGAAAACAAGACACAAATACTAAGGAAGAAAATATTTTTTTGCAATGTAGTTGGAAAATATATGTGCATATGAAATGAGTACGTAACAGAATTATAAGATTAAAAAGTTAATCTGTTTATTATTATTATTTTAATATGTGTATTGAAGTTCACTTGCAGAAAAAAAGGTTTTAAGAGGCGGGTCCTTTAAGGCTGGTCAGTAATCAGCTGCTGTTTTGATTGGCTAACACGAAAATATTAAACACATAAAACCGTCAGTTACTGACAAACGTGAATTATGAAAACATTACTTACGGTTTGTGGTGCGGATACAGTCAGATCCAGTACAGTTGGGCTGCTTCATCTTTCAATAAAAGCTTCTTTGCAGTCTCTCCATTTCACGGTGCTTCATAAAAAAAATGATATCTATGAATAATTTCAGTCAGGTTTCAGGCCCCGCCATAGCACAGAAACTGCACTTGTTAAAATTACAAATGACTTGCTTCTTGCGTCAGACCAAGGCTGCATCTCGTTGCTAGTTTTACTTGATCTTAGTGCTGCGTTCGACACTATAGATCATGACATACTGATAGATCGATTACAAAACTATACAGGTGTTCAAGGGCAGGCTCTAAGATGGTTTAGATCCTACCTGTCCGATCGCTACCACTTTGTTTATTTAAACGGGGAGTCATCTCAATTATCACCAGTAAAGTATGGAGTACCACAAGGATCTGTCCTAGGTCCTCTATTATTTTCATTATATATGCTGCCCCTTGGTAATATTATTAGAAAATACGGGATTAGTTTCCATTGTTATGCTGATGACACTCAACTATATATCTCAACAAAAACCAGATGAAACTTCTAAACTATCTAAGCTAACAGAGTGTGTTAAAAATATAAAAGATTGGATGACCAGTAAATTTCTCCTATTAAATTCAGATAAGACCGAGATATTACTTATTGGACCTAAAAACAGTACACAGAATCTCTTGGTTACAATCTGCAACTAGACGGATGTAATGTTACTTCCTCTACAGTTACAAATCTGGGTGTTATATTAGACAGCAACCTATCTTTTGAAA